>JAPKLW010000350.1:297138-370405 GCA_026898455.1 Plectranthus barbatus | reverse complement strand
ATTTGCCGCTGTTATTATAATTAATCTGTTAGAAATAGCAGTGATCAAATTGGCGCCGTTGCCGGGGAATTGTTAGATTTTATCTTGTTACTAGTTCGTTCTAGGATTTGCTGGATTGAGTTTTATTTTTCTGTACGTGTGCGTGTGTGAGTTTTTGAGTCTGTGTCAAGCGTCGATCGATGCCACCTTGTGTCGATCGACGTCGATAACTTTGTTGCGTTGATCGATGGACACCTTACGTCGATCAACGCCGACCATTTCCTTGCATCGATCGATGTGACATTCACATCGATCGACGCTAAACTGATATTTACCTATTTTCTGTGCAGGTGCATGAACACGCAAGCCAAAGGAAAAACACTCGAGGCCTTTGTCCCTAAAATTGAAGCAACCTGCAGGAAAATCAAAAAGAAAGGAAAAGAAAAACAGCGAGAGATGGCTGAGAATCCTGAAGCACCTCTGCAAAACATGACTCCCGAGGAGCAGAGACAATTTGTGAATGAAGCACAGCAGCTGAGAGCACAACTGCAAGCAGCCCAGGCTACTCAGGCAGAGCAAGCCGCAAGACTGGCAGAGTTGAACGTGTTGGGATTATATACTGAAAGTGTATATGATTAAGTGTTCTGTACACTGGTCTTCATATATGTTGCCGCAACAATACTCGCTGTCTGATGAAACAAACATACAACGAACCATAATATCCATCTCGCCTATAGGGATGATCATATGGTGTGTAGGAGATCACAGAGGATCATATGAATCGTTTGACCTAGCGAGATATAAACAGTATCACAGCTGAGACGGTCCCTGGATAGGCTGTCGGTCTAAGCTGCGGCACATCGGTTCATAAGTGGGCTTATCCTAGCTACTTGATCTGTCGGTACATGGTTATGTATTGATGGGATCAACAGTGGGGTGCGTCATTCTCATTGACATATGAATGAGCCAGATCCCTAACATACTTCCTATGATCTTAAACCTAACTTAAGGATAAGGGGCACACACAGATTGACCGCACTTTGATTTACCATGGTGGCGAGTCTTACATGTACTCTTATACCCGTATTTTGGGTGTTGGCAATTTGTGTGTGGCCTGCTTAGTCTGGACGTTAAGGTAAGCATATCCGTTTCAGGATGGTGACATTCCCTGAGGAGCTCACAAGGTTCACTATGCTAAACCCTTCAGGTTGAATTATTTAATTCAGGCATAAGTGAAAAGGAGTGAGTGGCATTACTCAGGAAATAAGAAATTAATTAATTATGGCTGATTGTCATAAGCCAAATTAATTAATGAATGTCTAAAACCTTAAATATGTGGATGATGTTAGTTTGGTGCAACCCGATCCTAATAACGTGGTAATAAAGGGGCGAGTCAGCATTGTTACCGTGGTGAAGGTTAAAACAATGTTTTATTAATTAATTATCTTATGGGTTGAACAAGGAAGGATTAATTAATAAAGAGGGCCCACTTTATTATTTGCATCTGATCCCTGGTTTGACCCATTAACTGCTCACAGCCCATTAGGGTTAGGGTTTCTCAAAACCCTAACACTATATAAGGCCCTCTCTCCATCAGATCAAGTTAGACTTTCAGTATAATCAGTAAAAGGGGAGAGAACGGCGGCGGCAATCTGAGGGAGAAACTGATCGATTTCTCTGAATCTCGGATTCAACTTGGTAGATAATCCTCACCAGATTTCCAAGGAGCAAGGGAACAGATCAGATCTGTAGGAACAACTGTTCATCGCTGGTGTTCAGATTCAGATCCAGATCTATTTCATTGTTATTGGCTCCGATCTCGATCTGTAGATCAAACGGTGAAATCAGGTATTCTCTAATCCATCCTCTGCAATTAATTTTGTAGGAGCATGCATAGGTTCGCATGATTTATTTAATTGAAATTTGTTCCTGGTATCCTAAGAACGATCCTTGGCAAGAAATTCTTTAATGGCAACTCGTGTTGTCCATCGTAGACTCAAACCCTACAATTGGTATCAGAGCCAGGTTCATGTTCTTAGGCTCTATCTTGGATAGATTGAAATTAAATAAATATGTATGTTCATGGATGGATTTAAATTGTCGTGGATGTTTTTGTTCTCGTGGCCTTCTCGTTTTTGGATCTATTTTTCACCACGAGAAAATCTGTGGTTAGATTTAATAGGGAAAATCATGTAATAGATCTAGATCTATTTTTGTATTTTCTATATTTTTTTTAAATCTGTAAAATTGAGATCCGAAAGAACGAGAACGAAGAATGAAGAACAAAGATGGCGACATGGATTAGAGTTCAACCCTTCACCCCAGATCTCGCCGGCGGCTGCACCGCCGGCTGAGGCGACCTCGGCGGCAGCGACGGGCAGGCTCTCTGCCTGCAGCTGGGCCGCGCCCAAGGGCTCGCTTCTGCTACTGCTCGCGTTTCCAGCAAGCACAGTGGTCCAGGCAAGCGTTCAGCCTGCTGTGCGCGTCCGGCCGACGAACTCCCAGATCCGGCCTGCGGGTGGCGACGGCAGGGATTCTTCCCTGCGGCTCGGCCGCGCCCGGTCTCTCTCTCCCGTCGCATTTCGATGCAAAGCCGGCGGTGGCGTGCTGGGCAGGCCGCGCAACCGCTGCGCGCGGTGGCGGTGGTCCACGATGTAGCAGACCGCAGCGGCGGTGGATTTGCAGCGGTCTTGGTTTGCTGGACTGGATAAGAGTCAGATCGGGACATGGGAGGAGCTTAGAGCAGAGTTCCTTACCAACTACTTCCCACCGAGCCTGCTACTGAAGAGGAAAGCTTCCATTACTACTTTCAAGCAGATGTATGACGAGTTGCTTTACGAGGCCTGGAAGAGATACAAAGAGCTTCTACAACTCTGTCCTGGACATGGCATCGATCTGGAGATGCAAGTGTGTCATTTTTATGAGGGTTTGAACCCTCACATGAAGGAGCTGGTTGATGCATCTGCTGGAGGGATACTGATGAAGAAGAGTGGTGCAGAAAGTATGAGGTTGCTGGCAGACATGGCGCTGAATAGCCACCAATGGCCAATTGATAGGCAGCTACCAGTCAAAGCAGTCGAGACAAAGCCAGAATTCGACGTGGTCGCTAAAGTGAAAAAGCTCCGGGAGGAGATTGAAAAATTGGGCACATCACAAGTTGCAAATGTTGCAGAGCCAAGCATGGCCATAGTACTCGTTGAGGCTGACTACATCAACAGGGGTGCAAGCAGTTCGTCTGGAACTGCCGGTACGGAGGTGAACCACATTGGCGGTGGTTATCACAATAACTACCGAGGCAATCAAGGGTATCAGTACAACCATGGGCGATCTCACCCTGGTTTTTCCTATGCTAACCCTTCTGCTGCAGAACACCCTCTGCCTGGTTTTGATGCAGGTACTGGAGGAGAGATCGTGGAAAGGAAGAAATCCGTGCTAGAGGAGACGCTCGAGAAATTCATCAAGAGCTCGGATAACCGGTTTGGGAAAGTAAAAACCACGGTGAAGGGAATGGCCAACCACATGCAGCTGATGACGAAACATCTTCAGATGATGGACACACAATTGGGCCAGATTGCCACCACACTTGGCAACCAACACAAGCCTGGACAGCTTCCGAGCACAACGGAGGTGAACCCAAAGGCCCAAAAAGACTGCAAAGCCGTTAATCTGAGGTCTGGGATGAGCTACAAGGGTCCCGAGATGGTTGTAGACGATTCTGGAGGCGAAAAGGAGCAAAAATGCGCAGGAGATGAATCCACGTCGATCGACGGACCTGCCACATCGATCGACACAGAAGACAGATGCCCATCAATTGACGCTACCCTACGTTGATCGACGCCAAAGTCTGTTCCAGCCGAAAAGATGAAGCAGTCTGAAGATCAACCCCCTCCTTTGCCAATGCCACAGAGGTTCGCGAAGCAGAAAGAGGACGAGAAGTTCTCCAGATTTGTGGAGAACCTGAAGAAGGTCAGCATCAACATCCCGCTGATCGAAGCACTGAAGGAAATCCCGGGGTACATGAAGTACCTCCAAAAATTGATGAGTGGAAAGAAACAATTTGTGGAGAACGAGACGGTGAAGATCCACGAGCAGTGCAGCCTGCTACTTCAAAAGCAGGTGCCCATCAAGAGAAGCGATCCTGGATGCTTCTCTATTCTGGTTGGGATTGGGGGACACATGTTCGAGAGAGTACTTTGCGATACTGGGGCCAGTATCAATCTGATGTCGTACTCCATCTACAAAAATCTCAACATCAGAGAGATGAGGCCCACGACGATCACCCTGCAGATGGTGGACCGGTCTGTGTCTCGCCCGAAAGGTATACTAGAGGATGTGCTCATTCGTGTGGGCCATCTCATTTTTCCTACAGATTTTGTGGTGCACGAGATGAAGGAGGACGAGAACATGCCCATGATCTTGGGGCGTGAGTTTAACGACACTAGCGCCGCTCTCATTGACTGTCGAGGCGGCGAGATCACACTCCAGGCGAACGATGAAAAGATCACCTTTGTGATCGACAAGAGGAAGAAGAAAGTGGAGTGCAATCGAATCTCCACTATTGACGAAGGAGATGAATCTGAAGAGGAAGAAGAAGCTGCCATCGAATGGGAGCGAGGAAACGGAGGGGTGAATCTGTCAACTACGCCACCTTTTTTTGAGCTCACCACCATTATCAAGGATCGGAAGGTTTACATGGTGGATTCCAAAGGTCGGCGAGTCTGGACCCAACCTCCTTGGCAGTGATTTGAGGTATCGTCGAGCTGCGACGTTAAATCAAGCACTTGTTGGGAGGTAACCCTACATTTTCCGTATTTTCTTTTTAATTTTCGTTTTTTTATTTCGAATTTCTTTTATTTTGCATTAACAGTTGTTTTGCAGTATAAAAAAAATTGAGATCGGCTCGACGTCGATCGACGCAGCCTGGCATCGATCGGCGCCGAGTAGCCCAACGTGATACACTTCGATCCTCAACAGGATCAACACGAAGGCTTCACGTCAATCAACGCGAAGTGCCAGCTGCAACAATTCACGCCGAGCAATATTCGAAGACTTCGGGGATAAAAAAGTGGATGTCTGAGATCCACTACCAGGTATCGTTCCCTCTTTTGTCTGATTTTCAAACTTATTCCACTCTTCGAGTTGGAAATAAGTTTGGGGGGATGTGGACAAAAGATGGAACATTCTATCTTTTATTTATTCTGCTTTCCGTATTTAAATTTTGCCTTAAATTTTAAAATTTTATTCTATTTTGTGGGGAAATTTTTTGAGTTTTGATATAACCCGAATGAAATTGTGAGATAAGAATTGATTGAGGGTTGAGTTGAATTGATTGTGATTGTGGTTAGATGCCTATGAATGTAGAATACCGCATGATAGGATTGATTTGACACTTATGCTTGCATGATGATTGAGCTGATTTGAAATTGACTGTGGAAGAAAAATTTTGAACCCTTGTGTGAGAAATTTGAGCCTTTAATTCGTTGGATGTGAGATTCACATGTGTGTTTTTATTTCTCTAGAACTTGCCTATTTTCTGTGTTGAGACTGCATAGTGTGCACAAGTTTAGGAAATGATCTTAGGCCATCTTTGATAGCCCAATTCCCTAAACACTGTCCCTTCACATTGAATTTTCCCTAGTTAGCCACTTTTGAGCCTCTACAAAATTTTTCTTTCCTTGTATATGAGATTAAGAAGAAGTATTGGTTTCGCTCATGTCTTGAGTTGTGGTATATGGGTGAAATGATTGTGAGATGGAGATAAGAAAATATAATTAGTGGTGAAAAGATGTGTAAAAAAGAAGCTCAAAGAAATAATTAGAATTCTCATAAGCTCTCTAAAAAGAAATGAATACTAAAAAAAAAATTATGAGCATAAGAGATTCAAAATGAGCTAGAAAAAAAAGAGAGGTTGTGTATTTGTTGATATATTTGAGGAGAAGGTTGGATGATGAATAGATGGTCGTTGCATTGGTTGAGAATGATCAACTTAATTTAATTTAGTCACTTGGCCAAATTTTCCCTACCCTTCACAAACAACCTACATTACAACCTATTGAAAGTCCTTTTTGATTCTAGACTTGTGTGCACATTCTAGTAGTGGAGATATTAGAAAATTTGCAAGCCTATGGTAGAAATTTCTTCATACATGTTGTTGAGTGCTTTCATCTATATCTTAAACACTTGAGAGTTGAGCGATACACTTCCTGTGAGTTCTTCCACTGTTGATGAATTTTCCATCTCTTTCAATTTGCTTGTGTGTAGTAGATTTTTGATTCTTGAATGTGATGAATCTTGTGAGGCATTGCACTTTAATCGCATGATCTTTTGATTTCTTTCTTGCCTATTGATTGAGGACAATCAAACGTTCAAGTTTGGGGGGATTGATAAGCACATTATTTTACTCGCTTATCTATATTATTTTCTACTATTTTATGTAATTTCAGTGAGTTTATATATATATTCTATGCATGAGTCTATATTAGGTGGTATTATGCGCGTATTGGTGTTTTTGCAGGGATTTAGGCTTAAATTCAATTGAAAATCGTTCCGAAAGCAGTGACGTATAAGAGTAGCAGTGAAGATTTCTTCCAAAAGAGGAATTCGGGCTATTGGCACATGGCAATGGATGCTGCTTTGAGTTAGCTCTCCAACGCAACTGGAATCAGTTCACTCGGAGTTCGGGAGAGGAAGTTATGGCCAAAACCGTGAGACCGCGCATGAGGTGCGAGAAGCTGCATCGACAGACGCCAATCAGCATCGATCGATGGCGACCAGGGGGTCGCGTCGATCGACGTGGATCAGACACGATCGACGTGAGGCTGTCTGCTGGAGCGGAAATTCGATGAAAAACGGATTTATTCATATCTTTAGCCCTAGATTTGATAGGATACATATCCACCCCTATAAATAGCCTACTAAATTCGATTTTTCAGAATCAATCATCATATTCTCATTCTACAGTTTAGTCTTTAGAGTTTGGAGACTTGGGAAACACAAAACCCTTTTATTTTCTTGTAAGTTCTTTATGTTTATGCAATTTAATATGTTTTCTTTTGGATTTCTATCTGCGATGAGTGGCTAGAAACCCTAGCGGGTTCTAGGGGTTGAAATTATTATGGATGCATGTTATGATTAATTAATTAGGTTCATGATTCCTGTGTTTATTTTCTAATTCTAGTTTAATTCAAGGACCGAGAGGTGACGATTAATTTAGATGTCTAGCTATTGATAGAAGGATCGAGAGGTGAATATTGATAGTGGGAATAAGAATGCATGATACAATCTACACTATCCATACAGATGTACTAGATTGTAGGAATTGAACTGATTTGCTTATCAGATTGACTAATTTGGTGTACTTTGAGACCGAGCGGAGATAGTCACTAGTTAGTAATCTAGGTTATATTTGCCAAACAAGAAAATATAGCACTGTTGCAGTATTCCACCTGTTAAATTAATTGATTCCTACATGTCATCCATAATAAGAATTCTTCCCTAGAATCTGTGTTCCTTTAAATTTGCTTTCAAAACTACTTTAATTTTCTGCATTGTTTTCCTTACTTTTATAAAACCCTGATTTTGGATCCCTCAAACAATGAATCTTAGGATCATAGCTAGTATATAGGATAGTTTCCCCACACAATTCCCCTGGATCGATAACCTTAGGGTTTACAAATTTATTTGCCGCTGTTATTATAATTAATCTGTTAGAAATAGCAGTGATCAAATTGGCGTCGTTGCCGGGGAATTGTTGGATTTTATTTTGTTACTAGTTCGTTCTAGGATTTGCTGGATTGAGTTTTATTTTTCTGTACGTGTGCGTGTGTGAGTTTTCGAGTCTGTGTCTTGCGTCGATCGATGCCACCTTGCGTCGATCGGCGTCAATTACTTTGCTACATCGATCGACGGACACCTTACGTTGATCGACGCCGACCATTTCCTTGTATCGTTCGATGTGACATCCACATCGATCGACGCTAAATTGATATTTACCTATTTTCTGTGCAGGTGCATGAACACGCAAGCCAAAGGAAAAACACTCGAGGCCTTTGTCCCTAAAATTGAAGCAACCTGCAGGAAAATCAAAAAGAAAGGAAAAGAAAAACAGCGAGAGATGGCTGAGAATCCTGAAGCACCTCTGCAAAACATGACTCCCGAGGAGCAGAGGCAATTTGTGAATGAAGTACAGCAGCTGAGAGCACAACTGCAAGCAGCCCAGGCTACTCAGGCAGAGCAAGCCGCAAAACTGGCAGAGTTGAACGATAGGCAAGTGGTGATCCCGCAAAGGTCCATCTTGGATCGATTTCTTCCACAGGAAGCAGAGGCCGAATTCAGAGTTGGCATTGATGCCAACAACTTTGAGCTACGCCAAGGCCTTATTCAAATGGTGCAGCAAAACCAGTTTGGGGGGAGAGCTGTAGAAGATCCATATACCCATCTCAACCAATTCATCGAGGTGTGTAACACTGTGAAGAAGAACGGAATAACCTAAGATGTGATCAGGATAAGACTGTCTCGTTCTCACTCAGAGACGAGGCACGGTCTTGGTTTGCTGGACTGGATAAGAGTCAGATCTGGACATGAGAGGAGCTTCGAGCAGAGTTCCTTACCAACTACTTCCCACCGAGCCTTGTGTTGAAGAGGAAAGCTACCATTACTACTTTCAAGAGATGTATGACGAGTCGCTTTATGAGGTCTGGAAGAGATACAAAGAGCTTCTACGACTCTGTCCTGGGCATGGCATCGATCTGGAGATGCAAGTGTTTCATTTTTATGAGGGTTTGAACCCTCACATGAAGGAGCTGGTTGATGCATCTGCTGGAGGGATACTGATGAAGAAGAGTGGTGCAGAAAGTATGAGGTTGCTGGCAGACATGGCGCTGAATAGCCACCAATGGCCAACTGATAGGCAGCTACCAGTCAAAGCAGTCGAGACAAAGCCAGAATTCGACGTGGTCGCTGAGGTGAAAAAGCACCGGGAGGAGATTGAAAAATTGGGCACATCACAAGTTGCAGCTTTTGCAGAGCCAAGCATGGCAATAGTACCCGTGGAGGCTGACTACATCAACAGGGGTGCAAGCAGTTCGTCTGGAACTGCCGGTACGGAGGTGAACTACATTGGCGGTGGTTATCACAATAACTACCGAGGCAATCAAGGATATCAGTACAACCCTAATGGGCCATTTTGGGCTCAATTCTGCATATTTAATTGGGCCAGTCCTGGGACCTAATGTAAATAATAAAGTGGGCCTATAAATTAATTAATTCCCATGTCCACAACCCAGGACACAATTAATTAATTAATATTAATTCTTTTTCACCACAGAATTAATACTGACCTACCCCTTTATTACCACGTTATGAGAACGTGTTGCATTAATTGAGAATCCCCATATTTATGGTTACTGGACATCCATTAATTAATCGGAGCCCCTGACAAGATCTAACTACAATTAATTAATATCTTAGAATTCCTGAGTAGTACCACTCAAACCTTATCACTCGTGCCTGAACTTAATCAGCCTGCAGGACTTTGGCACGATGAATGTTATTGAGCTCCTCAGGGAATGTCCCCATCCTATTACTCGGATATGGTTACCTATGTCCAGTCTCTGGCGGTACTACACGAACTGCTGTTACCCAAGATGCAGATATACGAGCACGTTACTTAGGCTCTCCACCATGGCAAGTCAAAGCAACAGTCAACCCGTGCAAACCCCTGAACCTTCGTTAGGGTTTGGACTCAATCAATATAACGAGATCTTTTATTCGCTGATGTCAGACAGACGAATATATCTCACTGCAGTCCATCAATATGCCACCTCTGCGTACCAGCATGTCAAGTAACCAAGACAGACTACTTATTCCAACAATGTCGCAGCCATCCAGACAGACTTATCCTTATACGCTGTCTCGGCTATGATCATGGTTTATGTCTCACTAGGTCAAGTGATCATACTGTCTTCTGCGATCTACAACACGCCATATGATCGTCCCTATCGGTGAGACAAGAGGATACCATCGTTATTACATGTACGATTGTTAACAGATAGGAGAAATAAACCGTTGTATACTCATTGTAATAAATGCTTTCAGTATACAAAACCCATCAGGATGATCATATGGTGTATAGGATATCACAGATTATCATATGAATCATTTGACCTAGCAAGATAAAAAACAAGTATAACGGCTGAAACAGTTCTTGTATATGATGTCGGTTTAGGATGCGGCACATCAGTATATATGTGAGCTTATCCTAACTACTTGATGTGTTGGTATACTCTTATGTACTGATAGGATCAACTGTCAGATGTGTCATTCTCATTTACATATGAATGAGCCACATCTCAACATACTTGTTATGATCTTAAACCTAATGGAAGGCTAAGGGGCATACCCAAGTTCAACACACTTTGACTTATTATGACGACGAGTCTTTCATTTACTCTAATATCTACATCTTGGGCGTGGTGATTTATGTGTGGTCTACTTAGGCTGGACATATAGGTAATCATATTAATTTTAGGATGGGGACATTCCCTGACGAGCATACAAGGTTCATTATGCTAAACCCTGTAGGTTCAATTATTATCCAAGCATAAGTGAAAATGAGTGAGTGGTACAATTCATGAAATAAGAGATTAATTGATTGTGGCTCATTGTCATAAGCTAAATTAATTAATGAATGTCTAGAACTTAAATATGTGGATCATTCAAGTGTAATGCAACCCGTTCCATATAATGTGGTAATAAGGGGTGAGTCAGCATTGCTTTCCTTGGTGAAAACAAATTAATATATTATTAATTAATTATTTTTAGGTTAGAACAGGAAGAATGATTTAACAAGGAGGCTCACTTTGTAATTTGCATTTCGTCTCTGATCTAGTCCACAAACTGCTTGATCCCATTAGTGCTAGGGTTTGCAAACCTAACACAATAAATAACCTATCTCTCTACAGATAAAAAATATAGTAATACACAACACATTATTCAGTACGTTTTATTGAATCAAAGAGAGAAAGGTGACGGTTATACCAATCAAGAAAAATTGATCGATTTTTCTTGAAGCTTTGGTGGAACTCGGTAGCGTATCCTCACAAGATCTCCGAAGGGTAAGGGGTGAGTCAACATCTCAACAAATCTACTATGATCTTAAACCTAATGAAAAGGTTAAGGGGCATACACAAGTTGTCCACACTTTGACTTGCTATGGTGGCGAGTCTTTCGTGTATTCTTGTAGGAACTGGGTCTACAACAAACAACGTGAATTGCCTTTATTATTTTAGCCGTTTGGATCGTTCTTAGGTTATCAAAAATAAATCAGATTGAACAAACCAGACGAAGCTTATGCTTGCTCCTAATATTTAATTGTTGATGATGGATTTACGGAATACCTGAACTCCAACTTCTGAATCACAGATCTGGATCGACAATTATGGATTCCAGATGTGGGGATCTTGATCAATGTTGTTGTGTTCCAACAGATCTGATCTTCTGATCTATTCCCTTGCTCCTCGGAAATCTGGTGAGGGTGCATTATCAAGTTGAATCAAAAGATCGGAGAAATCGATCACTTTCTCCCTTTTGACAAATGCCACCCTCTCTCTCGATTCCCTCGATTATTCTATGTTAAATAATGAATTCTACAGTTGTGTGTATTGATCTGATAGATAGAAGGGGCTTATATAGTATTAGGGTTTGGAAACCCTAATACCAATGAGCTTTGAGCAGTTTGTGAGCTAGACTAGGGATCAAATGCAAATAATAAAGTGGGCTCTCCTTATTAATTAATTCCATGTCCAACCAAGAACATAATTAATTAATAAAACATTATTTTACCTACACCACAGAACAATGCTGACTCACCCCTTAATTGTCATGTTATTTAGAACGGGTTGCATCAAACTTGAATGATCACCATATTTAAGGTTGAGGACATTAATTAGTTAATTTGTCTTATGATAATCAACCACAATTAATTAATCTCTTATTTTTTGACTAGTATCACTCATTCATTTTCACTTATGCCTAAATTAATAATTCAACCTACAGGGTTTAGAATAATGAATCTTGTGAGCTCTTCAGGGAATATCCCCATCCTGAAACGGATACGATTACCTACATGTCCAGCCTAAGAAGGCCACACCCAAACCGCCACACCCAAGATGCAGGTATATCAAGTCAACTTGTGCATGCCCCTTAGCCTTCCATTAGGTTTAAGATCATAACAAGTATGTTGAGATCTGGCTTATTCATATGTTAATGGGAATGCCACATCTCACTGTTGATCACATCAATACTTAAAGATGTACCGACACACTCAGCCTTCATACTGAAATCTATGACACACTTCTGTGTCAAATTCCTATAACTCCTCCTCCAAGGCCAACACATAGTTAGAGGTCGATTCACTTCTTTCATGATCCTCATCGATATCTGATAACATTCAACCCACAAGGCACATTTGAATTGATATCTGTTTATCATGCCTATAGCATTACGGATATCTGATTTTGTTCATCACCATATATAGAAAGGTAACAGCCCTTTCTTGGCCTTATGATGAAACGAGTCACCACATAATTAATTTAAGCCCTTTAGACAGCTAAACATCCTTTCTTGTGGTTACACAAGTCTTTAATCCAAAGGATGTTCAAGTATCTCACATGTCCTACTTCTTAAACTGTTCGGATAACCATCTCTTTATGTCTGACAATATCTCCACGCCGTTTTTGAGTGGGAAATACCATCTACATAATGTGCAAGGAAAAACCACGCTTCCGCTGACACATAATTGGCACATAGAACACTCGCTCTCGATATGCAATATCAAATCATCTGTTTCATGGCCTTGAAGCTCCTTCAAGTTCATACTTAAGCTTCTTTGACTTCTGGACAAGATGCTGCTCACCTTACTGGACATAACTTATCTGGTTGTTGCATATAGATGTGATCACCTTTTATTTAAGGTACCTGTTTATGAAAAACACGGATGATGACATCTACCTTCCAGTTGCTTAGGTTCATATGTGCTGTTATGGACAAAAGAATTCAAATAGATTTAATAGTTACAACCAGTGAGAAGATCTTATTATGAACATACCTTTCTCACAAACCTAAACTTTTAAAGTGTACTAGGTTACCAATCGAACATTCCTTTACTTTGTATATCACTTAGTTACCTATAGCTAGAAAGCTACTTGGTAACACTGATCCTGATATACAACCATCGCCGTTACTGATTCATTTCTGAATCCATGACTTGACGTCATTAAACTGCATATTTATCTTAACAACTTCGTTGTGTATTCAGGGGACAGTACAATGTTGTTCGTAAATTGAGAATAAGTCTGAGAACTATTTCTTACGAACCAATATTGTTAAGCCTGTTAAGGCAACCTCCCACTGCAACGATGCTCCTTTTTATGGTGTTAGTTATTAGTGCATTAATTTGTGGTTTACCGTCTTACACGAGCGACCGTGCAATTAGTACCATACCTACTGAGGTATGCTCAATCTGCCACGGGGTATTTCCTTATGGATTTGAATTGATTTCTCCAGATCATTGGAGAAAAATCTCAAATTTGGATTCGTGGTTTCATCCTATACAACATGCTTGTGCTTAGGATATTTAGGAACCCACATTTTTTGTTTAGATGGGATAAGCCACAAAGTAGTATTAGCTTAAAACTTTCTTCTAAACAATCAGGTTCCTTCATCAGCTTAAAAGTTGAGCAACCCGTCATTGCTTTTGACAAAGTCAAGGTTCCACCAGGGTATTTGGAACTGATTTAGAAGACACTGGATTAAGTAGATACAAAACTGCGTTTGGCGCATTTTCCCAAAAATAAAAAATGGCAAAACTAGCATAACTTATCAACTTTAAAGCATGTTAAGTCTTTCGTTTTGTTCACACCATCCCTTTGAGGGATAACATGTGTAGTCAACTGGGATATAATCCTTTGCTCTGCCAGATACTCTAAAACGCATCACTTGAGATACACACCATTATGAAGGAATCATAATATTTTTACGGTCTTATTTAGCTTCTTCTCTACCTTAGTCTTAAATGCTCTTGATTAAAGCAAGAGAATAAGACTTGTAGTGAATCAAATAAACATATTCATATCTTAAGTGATTACAGTATCAATGCTTAATCTAGGCAACTGCGGAAGTAGACTTAACACAGAGCAGACACGAAATATCTCCTAGAGATTTAACTGTCTATTAAAAAGGCCTGGTTATCATCTTTTACCTTTAAGTAGTATTTATAAGTACCATTCTTTGGAATACCTGGATTAAATCCATAATTCCATAAATTACTTAAAACTACTAAGACTGATGAAACCTCTATCTCTAGAAAGATTCTATAATATGACATTGATCACTGATGGTTTATATAAACAAGTAATGAAGAGATAAACATCCATTAAATAATAGAAAACACTGTTATTTATCATGACAAAATAATTCTATAAAAGATAACTGATAATCATGGGAATATAAATGGAAATGAGTTTTAAACAAAACATCTCTTCAAAACTCTAACATTGTTTGTCATAAACATAAAGTAAAATCTCCATCAACTGAAGTAGCGACTTTTAGCATCAGTCGTGGAGATGGAAATTCTGTCATCATCAAGCCTTAAGCTTGATCCCCTGCAAAGTGTAGCAAACATGTTGACGTACATTGTCCCTTAGTAACCTCTGTAACCACTACCCACTCATGAGTAGAAAATTGATACTAAACATGTTTCAACAACTAATGCAAAGTTGACGTACATTGTCCCTTAGTTACCAAATTTGGATAATTTACTTTCCAGTGACCCTTCTTGCCACACTTTAAACATTTGCCTTTCTTGCTTCTTTCTTTCCTTTTTTCCTCTCTCATTTACCATTCTTCTTCTTCTTCTTCTTCATGTCACTATGACGTGACTTATAACAACTTTTAACAATAGATTTGGAAAGACTTGATAATGCAAGATTGCTCCCACTGCTTCTTTCATCCCTCTTTCCTTTGACATCACTCTTTTGACTTGGAAGCAAATCAGAGCGACTCATAGAAAAGACTGAAGAAGCTTCTGTTAACACAAGATCCTTGAGCAAATTGTGAACAATATACTCACTCTTGTTTTTCTCAATATAAATTCTTAAGTCATCAAATTACTTCGGTAGCGTGTTGAGTATCATGTCAATTTTGACATCATTGTCAATTTGACCACCCAATAATGTGTACTCATCGATGAGTTGGATGAGTGATTCTACATGTTCACGTACTGAACAACCCTAACCCATTTTCTATCTTACTATGCATTTGACAAGACTGAATCTAGCATGTTCATTGAGCCTTCCATATGCTATGCCATGACATCACGTAATATCACACACATACCATGCATCACTATAACAAGGACGCAATACATCTGACATACCACCCAAGATGTATTGTCTGCCCATGCCATTTGACCACATCCACATGTGATACTGTGCATGCTCCTCGTTGGAAGATGCATCGGTAAGCAGACTCGGACAAGGAGTTTGTGAAGGGATTCGTGAACTGAATCACGAAGTTCGTTTGCCAAGGATTGTTAATTGGAATATCAAAAATAAATTGATATGCCTATGATTAATCCTAGCATGCTCCTATTGAATATGCATAAGGGGGTTTATGCGGAATACCTGGATTGCGAAACCCTGAAGAACAAGTGCGCGGAGATTCCTCTTGATCTTTTTCCCACGCACAAAGATGAATTTCCTAACAGATTAAGGAAATAAATCTATGAAAATTAATAAGTAATTTTCGAAAACAAGGAGAGAGAAGAAAGAAGATAATCCACCTGGTCTTCTGATCTGTATCCCAACTCAATCTGAATATCTGGTGAAGATTCCCTTCAGATTCCTTACCCGGTTGAGAAGCAAAATTTCCTCCTCGTTTCTCAGATTTAGTCGATCACCACAACTCCCAAATTCTGGTTTGCTGTGTACAACTTATGATCTTGTGGTGTGTTGAGATCTGAGGAACTGAGGCCTATTTATAGGAAAATATTGGACTTCTATTGGGCTTGAGTTTCATGGGCCAAACCAGGAACCAGAATGCAAATAGCAAATAAGGCCTATCAATTAATTAATTCCCATATTCAACCCATAATATAATTAATTAATTAATATCGATTCATTCCACCAGAGAATCAATACTGTCCAACCTATTTGCTACCACGTTTTGAGGTACGGGTTGCATGGGCTCGGTATATCCCCACATTTAAGGTTATAGACATTCGGTAATTAATTTAAGCTCTGACAAGCTATTTAATTAATTAAAATCTTATATTCCTGAGTCAATCCACTCAAACCTTTTCACTTATGCTTGAATTTAATCAGCCTGCAGGACTTTAGCATAACGAACCTTTTGAGCTGCTCAGGGAATACCACCATCCTATACTGGATGTGGTTACCTAGTTCCAGTACCAGACAGTCATACACAAACTGCTATTACCCAAGATACAGATATACAAGCTCAACCAGAGCCTTTCACTGCAACTCAAAGTAATACACAATCTGCATATACTTGTGTACCTTCATATAGGATTAGGATCTCATCAAGCCATAGAGATCTAGATTCTTTTAATGCCAGATAAAAAAATCGATCTCGGTTTAGGTCCTTATAATTGTGTGCCCCACACCAGCATACCAAGCCATCCATGTTTATTACTGTGTATGCTGCAGCCTACACCAACAATTTATCCTGAAACTGACTCAGCTGTGATAACTATTTATATCTCGCTAGGTCACACGATCCATACGATCTTCCGTGTTCTACTACACACCGTATGATCTCCCTATCGACGAGATAAGAGGATAATTGCGTTTGCGACACATGTTTATTAATTCAGACAGGAGATGAACATACAACATTTATGATTTCTAGTATATTAACCAATCGACCTTGTACATAATATACCAATCATAATGCTTTCAGTATATAAATCCATCAATCTCCCACTTATACTCAAAGCATTATACAGGTGCTTTCCAGAGTATAACATGTCTAAACTAATCTAGCTATTACATCAATCATTCTACGTGGTTAGCTTTGCCCTCAGCCCAAGGTTACGTACATGCATCACGTAGACCTTCTAAGGCAGAGCCTTTGTGAATGGATCAGCTAGATTATCTTTTGTATCAATCTTCTCAACTAGCACATCACCCCTTGCTACGATTTCTTGTATAATATGGTACTTCCTTTCAATGTGTTTTGTTGCTCTGTGAGTTCGTGGTTCCTTTGAATTAGCCACAACCCCCGAATTATCACAATATACCGTGATGGTCTTGGGCAACTTAGGAATCACGTCCAACTCCAGAAGGAAGTTTCAAAACCATACTGCTTCTTTCGAAGCTTCAGAAGTTGCCACATATTCTGCTTCCATGGTGGAGTCAGCAATGCACTTCTGCTTTGCACTTCTCCATGATATGGCCCCACCTCCCTATGTAAACACATAGCCAGAGGTGGACTTCTTTTCGTCTCGGTCTGCTTGGAAATAAGAATCAGTATAACATACATGGCACAACTCCTCACACTGATAGACGAGACAATAGTCTCTAGTCCTTTTCAAGTATTTGAGTATGTGCTTTACCGTGGTCCAATGCGCCTGTCCAGGGTTAGACTGGTATCTCGCTACCATGCCTACAACAAAATAGATATCTGGCCTCGTACATAGCATTGCATACATGAGGCTCCCCACGGCCGATGCATACGACACGTTCCTCATCTCATCTTTCTCCTTTTGTGTCATCAGACACTGATCCTTGAAAAGATATTTGCCATGTCTGAAGGGTAACAAACCTTTCTTGGCAGTTTGCATGCTGAAATGGGCAATCACAGTATCCACATATGACCCTTGAGACAAGGTCAGCATCCTCTTATTGCGCTCCCGCAATACTTTTACCCCTAGGATGTATCCTGCCTCCCCAAGGTCCTTCATATGAAACTATTCGGATAACCACCCCTTTATGCCTGACAATACTTCCACATTGTCGCCAAATAGGAGAATATCATCTACATAAAGTGCAAGGAACACCACGCTTCTGCTGACACATAGACGGTACACGCAACTCTCGTTTGAACATTGAGAAATCCATAGGATTTAATCACTTCATCAAAATGCAAATTCCATGACCGTGAAGCTTGTTTAAGTCCGTACAATGACTTCCTTAGCTTCCAGACCAAATGTTCTTCGCCCTTCTGCACATAACCTTCTGGCTGTTGCATATAGATGTCCCTACCTTCTTCAAGGTACCCGTTCAGAAACGCAATTTTGACATCCATCTGTCAGATTTCTAGGTCCTTATGTGCTGCTATGCTAGGAGTATACGAATGGACTTAATCATGGCTACCGATGAGAAGGTCTCGTCATAGTCTACACCTTCTTTCTCACTATAACCCTTTGCCACCAGCCTTGCTTTGAAAGCTGTAATTTCACCATTCGCTCATTTCTTTCTTTTGTATACCCATTTGCACCCTATGGCTTGACAACCATCTGACAAATCAGTTTTCTGGTATACATCCATAGCCATAATGGATTCTATTTCTGAATCCATGACGACCAGCTATTTGTCTGCATCTTTATTAGATACCGCCTCATCATATGTCCAGGGATCGGTATCATCCAGTCCATTTTCCAGGATCAAGTCAGAGGACTCTCCCACGAACATATACCTTTTGGGTTGGTGGACAACCCTCCCACTGCGACGAGGCATCTGAACCGTGTCAATAGTTGGCACAGTACACGTTGGTCCCATGCTTTGCATTAGTGGCAGTGTTGGTATAGCCTCACCTGTTATAGGTGGATTTACCACTACACTGGGCTTTCCTGATGGAATTGCTTCCTTATCGTCAAGCTCGTGGAGGATAATTTCACTCTTGGATCTGTGGTTTCTTACATATTCGTCCTTTAAGAATATTGCGTTAGTACTGACAACGACTTTCTGATTCTCAAGGCAATAAAAGTAACCACCTTTCGTTTGCCTGGGATATCCTACAAACAACATTAGCTTACTCTGTTCAAACTCTGTTCAAACTTGGCTTTCGCCCATACCAGAGTTCCAGAGGCATTTCAAGAACTGATTTAGAAGGTACCAGGTTAAGCAAGTAGGCCGCTGTCTCCAAGGCATATCCCAAAATGAAATCGGCAAGCTTGCATAACTCATCATCGACCTGACCATTTCCAAGAGAGTTCTATTTCTTCTTTCCGCTACACCATTTTATTGAGGGGTTCCTGGTGCAGTCTACCGGGATGTAATCCCGTTGTCTGACAAGTACTACAAGAACTCGTTACTGAGGTATTCTCCACCACGATCTGATTGTAGTGTCTTAATAGTCTTACCTAGCTTCTTTTCTACCTCAGTCCTAAATTCTTTGAATTTCTCAAATCATTCAGACTTATGGTGAAGCAAATAGACATATTCGAATCTTGAGTAATCGTCAATGAATGTGGCGAAGTACTCATAACCTCCACGAGCTTGCGTGGACATTGGTCCACATAAGTCAGAGTGGATCAATTCCAACACATCCTCTGCTCGAGACTGACTTGCCTTAAAAGGCCCGGTCGTCATCTTTCCCTCTATACAGGATTCACATATTTGATGCGGTACCACTTGAAAAGAATCCAAGAGCCCATCGCATGCTAATCTTTTAATCCTCTTTAGATTGATGTGACCTAGTCTCAAGAGCCAGAGATATGTTTGATCCTTATCGGAAGAAAACTTTCTCTTTAAATGATTATTATTATTGGATGAGTTTGCAACATTCACGGAAGATTTATGCATACAATCAATGATATAGAGAGAGTCAATCAGTTTGCCACGACAGATAGTATCGTTATTACAAATGATAAAAACTCCACTATAAAAAATAACTGAATATCCATCACTAAATAACTTGGAAACTGAAATTAAGTTCCTCCAAAATACCGACAAATATAAAACATCTCTCAAAATCAAAACATTATTTTCTAAGCATAAACTAAAATCTCCAATGGCTACTGCTGAGACTCGCTCTCCGCTGCCCATTGAGATGGTAATCTCGTCATGCTTCAGCTGCCTTGTCTGCCTGAACCCCTGCAAAGTATAACAAACATGATCAGTAGCTCCAGTATCCACTACCCAAGAATGGGTAGAAACCGATGCTAAACATGTTTCCATTATAAATACACATGACGTACCTTGTCTACCCGTGCCAGGCACAAGAAAATCTACTTCACTTCGCTTGCGTTTGCATGGCCTGATGACGTCTTCTGCCAGATCAGCTTCATCTAACCTTTTAAACATTTCTTTTGCTTCATCAACTGTCTTGTCAAAAGCTGACAAAGTTGGAGCAAATTCTAATGCTCTAAGGTCAGATACCTCTCGCATCAGGGCTGAGAGTAACTCAGGAAGAGTAAACTCGCGTCTGGTACCGCGGGATTCGATGAAATCATTATAAGAATCAGACAGAGAGTGCAGGACAATGTTTTTTTCGCCTGCTTACTGACTTGTCCACCTCTCTTTCTGTACTTTCTCATAATTCTCATCATACTGACTAAGTGCAGAAGCAACGAACTCCCATCAGTCATTCTCTTGCACACCAGGTCCTCCACAAGATTATAACTGACAGTTCGTCTCACCTTCCCATAGACTTTCACAAGGTCCCTCCATATCTCAACAGCAGTTTGGTACTTCTTATACTTGAGCTTTAATTCTCTAGATAGACTGTTCATAATGAGTCTGCGGGCAAACTCATCAGAAGCTACCCATCTGTCATAGAACTGTTGCTCATAACCAGTACAGTTCCAATACTTGGGAGATAGAGGGTCCATGTAAAGCACATGGACATGATTTGCAGTGCAGAGTATTTCCATGAAGCAAAACTTCCATTCAGGAAAATTCGGGCCAGTTAAAGGGTTTGATATTAAGAGGTTGACAACGTGAGCAATAGGCATGTCTGAATACAATAAATTAAAGCATAAATTAAAATATAGTCGCAAACAATTGAAACAATTAAATAATGAAACCTTATGATAAAGCAATATTAATGCTTCCTCCAATTTGCCTAAGTATTACTATTGCAAGCCACACATGTGGATGTTTACAACAAAACACTTAACCAGACTGCATCTTTCAATTCCAGTCCTTTAATTCCAATCCATGCCCGGGTCCCTTAGACAAATGGAATTAATAATTGGAGACTAACTTAAGACCATATTATCTTACTGAGCAGGGACATCACAAATGAGTTATACTCTGGATAACATCTAAGCTAGCTTACCACCAAAGCCAACCCTCCCATATAAGGATCTACTAGAACACACCTGATCCCTATAATAAGGCTGCCTCATTTAATTCAATCCTTAAGAAACTTATGAAAATTCAATACGCAAGCTACACATGTAGATGTTTACGCATTAACTCCCACTTCTCACATGAAATAAATGTTTGTTTTAAAAAATCCTATTTATTAGAACTTATGAATAATAAATTAAGTAAGCTACACATGTAGACGTTTACCTAATAAATTACCCACTTCCAATAAAGGATCGTTTTATGGAGGTCTTACTAAATTATGAGCTTAGTAATTTTTAATTCATAAGGTTCAATTGCACAGATTATTTTATGTAGCCATAATTATAACATTGCTAAATTTCTATCATGCATAACATGAACCCCGAATTTATAGTTATAATTAATTACACAAAATAAATCACATAGCATGCTTTAAAGCTATAAATAAAAGCACTAAACGTGCTCCTATTATCTACAACATGCTTATATGCTACACAATTAATTTTAAACACATATATCATTCGAAGACAAATAATAAAAAAAATAAAAAATATCCTCGTGGCCCCATGATAAGAAAATAATAATTCTAACTATTACACGTTGGAATTATTTTTACAGATCTTCGACTAGGCTCCCACTACTTGGACTGCGATCTGAATTTATTTTCTGAATCTGGGCCTCCAAGATTTGATCCATCAGAAAATCGGACAACTGGGCCAGTTGACCTAATCGCAGGCCTAGCCGACGAGAACACGGCCTGACGAGCCAACACCGGCAAACCACCACCGCCGGCAACTTGCCTCCGCCGTGAGGGCTCTTGGGATCGCACAACAGCCATGCACGTACGTGCATGGTTGCAGCCCACGATTTCGCCTCCTTCGGTTGTCGCCATTTCGCATGCCGCCACCCCGGCTAGCACCGACTGTTGCCCGAACTGTCGTGCACCATCTTCTCCACCGTCGGCTACCACGACTCGTCGGAAAACGCGCAGGGAGCATGATGTGAGAGACGCGCGTGCAGCTTGCAAACCCTAGGGTTTGCGTTTCCCCACGCGTACGAACCACCGTACCGCACCGCCCCCAGCCAGCGCCCCCCTCCACGAGCCCCCGCCGCACCACCTGCGCCCTGCCGACAATTAAAGGGAGGGAGGAGCGCCGCAGGCACTGCGCGCAGGGCTGCCGCGCGCGCGCACGCCTCGCGCACCGTTCGATCCGCCGCCGTCTCGGCCTCCTACCCTGGCGCTCCTGCGTTGCCAGCCCTAGGGCCCCTCACCGTGCCTGGATGGCCTCGACCGCACGGCTACTGCTCGTCGCGCGCGCGGCTGCACCGCTGTTGTGGCTACTGTGCGCCTGCGCTGCCGTGCCCCCATCGTGCGCGACCACCGTGCATGGCCTGCTACCGTGCCAGCACTGTCGTGCGCCGTCGTGCGGTCCTTCGTTCTTCGTGTTCTTTGTTCTTCGTGTTCTTCGTTCTCCATTTTACATATTTAATTTTTAAATAGAAGATTACATTGAATAAACCTAATTACAATCTGAAAATCTAAATCTAACTACGGATTAATCTCGTGGGTGAAAACGAATCCTTATAAAGGGGCGGATGAACCCGAGAACCACGAGGATTAAAAACATAACTATACAATCCATAAAACCCATGCAATAATTCAATAATAATTATCATGCAAATCATAGACAATATTATTTTTTCCAATTGAGCCAATTAATTAAACCTGGCTCTGAAACCAATTGAAGGGATTCGTGAACTGAATCACGAAGTCCGTTTGCCAAGGTTCGTTAATTGGAATATCAAAAATAAATTGCTATGCCTATGATTAATCCTAGCATGCTCCTATTGAATATGCATAAGGGGGTTTATGCGGAATACCTGGATTGCAAAACCCTGAAGAGCGAGTGCGCGAAGATTTCCTTGATCTTTTTCCATGCACAAAGATTAATTTCCTTACAGATTAAGGAAATAAATCCATGAAAATTAATAAGTAATTTTTGAAAACAATGACAGAGAAGAAAGAAGATAATCCTCCTGGTCTTCTGATCTGTATCCCAACTCAATCTGAATATCAGGTGAAGATTCCCTTCAGATTCCTTGCCCGGTTGAGAAGCAGAATTTCCCTCCTCATTTCTCAGATCTAGTCGATCACCACAGCTCCCAAATTCTGGTTTGCTTTGTGTGACTTATGATCTTGTGGTGTGTTGAGATCTGAGGAACTGAGGCCTATTTATAGGAAAATATTGGACTTCTATTGGGCTTGAGTTTCATGGGCCAGACCAGGGACCAAAATGCAAATAGCAAATAAGGCCTATCAATTAATTAATTCCCATATTCAATCCAGAATATAATTAATTAATTAATATCGATTCATTCCACCAAAGAATCAATATTGTCCTACCTATTTGCTACCACGTTTTGAGGTCCGGGTTGCATGGGCTCGGTATATCCCCACATTTAAGGTTACAGACATTCATTAATTAATTTAAGCTCAAACAAGCTATTTAATAAATTAACATCTTATATTCCTGAGTCAATCCACTCAAACCTTTTCACTTATGCTTGAACTTAATCAGCCTGCAGGACTTTAGCATAACGAACCTTTTGAGCTGCTCAGGGAATGTCAGCACCCAATACTGGATGTGGTTACCTAGTTCCAGTACCAGACAGTCATACACAAACTGCTATTACCCAAGATACAGATATACAAGCTCAACTAGAGCCTTTTACTGCAACTCAAAGTAATACACAATCTGCATATACTTGTGTACCTTCATATAGGCTTAGGATCTCAACAAGCCATAGAGATCTAGATTCTTTTAATGTCAAATAAAAGAATCGATCTCGACTTAGGTCCTTATCAATGTGTGCCCCACACCAGCATACCAAGCCATTCATGCTTATTACTGCGTATGCTGCAGCCTACACCGACAGTTTATCCTGGAACTGTCTCAGTTGTGATAACTATTTATATCTCGCTAGGTCAAACGATCCATACGATCTTCCGTGATATACTACCACCGTATGATCTCCCCATCGACGAGATAAGAGGATAATCTCGTTTGCGACACATGTTTGTTGATTCAGACAGGAGATGAACATACAAAATTTATGATTCCGAGTATATTAACCAATCGACCTTGTACATAATATTCAGTTCATAATGCTTTCAGTATATAAATCCATCAGTTTGTAGAACAAACAAATGTCCAAATGAATCCAAAAGTTTGACAATGTCACTTTTCCATCGAGGAAAACTCAAACCAATCAAGGAATTGTGTACAATTGAATTAACGAGCGATGCAATAATAGACATATCTGATAAACAAATAAGGGGATTGAAGTAAGCACATACTACAAACGTTTGAAAAAAATATGCATAAAACCTTTAGATACAACGATACAATTTGTTTCCTCCAATTGCCCAAGCTAATTTACTGCAAGCTACTAAAGTAGACGTTTATGGTAAACACTCAACAAGAGCAATCTAGGTCCTTTAATTTTTGAACATGCCACGTATCCATCGACAAAAGAAATTAATATTGCAGATAACTTAGACCATGTTCACTTATCTCAAGCAGGGATCTCATGCATGAGTTGTGCTCGGACAACATCTAAGCAAATTAACCACAATCCTAACTCCAGATTATAAAAGGCGATTTAGCATACGTACTCGACCCATACCGCATGCCCATTACATCCTTCGTTATCTCATTTAGATTAATCTTAGAGACCAGTGAAAGTTGTCTCAATGCAAGCTACTGATATGTGCGTAGAATGACCAATATTTCAATGTTTGTGCATGCATGTTTGCATTCATTTTACTCCCATATCATATGTTTTGTGTTGTTTTCGTGTTTTGTGTGATTTGGAGTGTGTAGGTTTAGATTGGAGCAAAATTCATCATTTTTAGCTAAGATTTGGTGGAAAATCAATAGGGACAAGCTACAAACGGTGTGCAGATTGACCAGAATGAGCAGAGGAGCAGCAGGAAGGATTTCAGAGACAAATTTTGACCGATCCTGCAGAGGTCGATTGATCTGGGCCTTTCAGAGACATATCCCAGCCGATCCTGCAGAGCTCGACCAATGTGGTTGTTCAGAGGCAAATCCTGGCCTATCCTTCAAAGCTCGACCAATCCAGCATTTTAGAGGAGAATTTTAGTCGAGTCAGAGCCATCCCGGGCGATCCATTACGTGTTTTTTGACAGTCTTTCTAGTTTTGAGCCATCTCGGACGATCCATTCTCATCTCGGTCGATCCTGTGGTCTAGAGCTTGAGTATAAAAGGCGGAAACATAGAATTTAGAAGGGGAGAATCAGATCTTAGGATAG
This sequence comes from Plectranthus barbatus, assembly GCA_026898455.1. Classification (NCBI taxonomy): domain Eukaryota; kingdom Viridiplantae; phylum Streptophyta; class Magnoliopsida; order Lamiales; family Lamiaceae; genus Plectranthus; species Plectranthus barbatus. The sequence continues at coordinate 344,776 of JAPKLW010000350.1, read as the reverse complement.
ATTGGAGCGGTTATTTTGGAGGATTTCACTTTCCGCTAATCCACAACCTCAACCAAGGTGGATTTCAAGCCAAATCAACTCGATTGGAAGATCAATGGAAGCTAAGGAGGGGACCAAGGCTTAAATCACCCAATTCAGGGAAATTCTATACCTAGCTTTACTTTTGTAATGGAATTGTTTGCATTTTACATTTAATTGAACCTTATCAAAGGTATGTGTAGCTAAACCATTGAGGATATTGGTAGATTGAAGCTTTGAAATGTTTAATTGATCTTGGATTGTATGTTTACTTCCATTCAATTGATTGCCCACACTTGAGCTTTTTCCTAAATCACATAGTGTAGGCATTCACCAACTATGTGTGTTCTAGACACCGAAATTGCAGCCATTACGCGGATCTAGGTGTTGTGAGAAGTGTAGATGCATATAAGTTTTGATCCAATCCCTGTGTGGAGATTGCCTATAGGTTGATAACCTACGGACTATTTGGAGTGGAATTAGATACTATAACGTAACTGTTTGTGTGTTTAATTTCATCTACTCTTATCTCACCGGTACTAAGGGAGATAGGAAGCTTGGGAGTAAGTTGATCATCGTTGTATGGATTAAATACTTGTTTACATCATTCAAATCAATTTCATGGTTTCAAAGTGGATATCTTACCAATGTCCTTATTTTGTCAATTGTTTAGTTTTATCTCTTATGTTCGAGTATTATAATTGCTAAAGAGTGTGGAAGTAAGTTGTTCAATGTTTAGAGATTGCGTGATAATTGAAGCTTTCTTAGTTAGATAGTTGGTTATTTGACTTTTAATATAGGTCACTACTCGTACTCTAGCAGGCGAATCGGGAAGAACCTGGATTGATTTTTATTACTTGTATGCGCTTGAGTTTAATTAACTTGGTTGGTTGAATTTTGCGTGCATCAAGTTTTTGGCGCCGTTGTCGGGGATCTTCATTGAATAGGTTGCTAGATATTTGATAAAGTGTATTGTTCGTAGTCTAAGTGTTTGTTTATTTGCTTGTTTAAAAATTATTTGTAGTGGATTGGAGTCTTTGGATTTTGTAGCTGTTGCATGTTAACAAGATCTAAAGCTCGGCTTCTTGAAGAACAAAAGTTTCGGCAAAGGTTCCAAGGTGAAAGAGTTGAAATAGAGCTTGAAATGGACAATAGACAAGATATGGGGAGGATAGATGAGCTTGAGAAGCAATTGGAAATGATGAGAGCTTTGATCAATGAACAGAATGAACCAAGAAGGCCACTTCAAAATCTCTTTAGGCCTCAAGGAGAGCAAGCCACCAGAGGTTTTCGATTGGGAGTGAATGCTACTCAATTCGAGATTAAACCTCAACTTGTCAAAATGATTCAAAACAACCAGTTTGGTGGCCATGTGACCGAGGATCCGAATGCTCACATTTCTAGGTTCCTTGAGATAACGGACACCATCAAGATTAACCAAGTGCCTCAAGATCACATTCGCCTCCGATTATTTTCATTCTCTTTGAGAGATGGTGCGAGACATTGGTTCGAGGGCCTTGACAAGTCTAATATTGCCTCATGGGAAGAACTTCGAGAGAAGTTTTTGTTCAAGTTCTTTCCTCCCAGCCTAACCTTGAAAAGAAGAACCGACATTACATCCTTTGGACATCGGTATGATGAACCACTATATGAGGCATACCACTTTAGAGATCTTCTCCGAAGATGCCCAAGGCACGGGTTATCACGAAGTTAAACAGATTTGGCAATTTTACGGAGGTCTCAACTACGAGACTAAGATGTTAATGGATGCATCATCAGGGGGAGTATTCCTTGACCTTGAAGAAGATGAAGCATGGAGGATGATTGAGAGGATCACTAATAATAGCTGTCAATGGTCTCAGGAGAAAACGAAGCTTAAGGCGGTGAAAATAGTAAGAGAAAAGGGTGATATTGAAGAATTACGAGCTGAAATGGCAGCAATGCAAGAGAAGATGGAAAGGTTAACTTGGAATAATGAAAGGAAGAAGGTTGAGTATGGAGAAGAAGTGTACATTATGAGTCATGATTGGGAAAATCGATAAAGGAGTGTTTATGAGCCAAATAGAGGAGAAAATCTATATGAGTCGCGGCAAGGGGAGCCCTCAATTGCGAAATCTATATGGGATAAACCACATTATCCTTGTTTAGAGGAAGTAGAAAGGGAATGCTGGAAGATATTAAGACTCAAATCTCCACTATTGCAGAACAATTGAGTAAGAAGGAGGAAAGATGTACTTTGGAAGGGGCATGTGGAGCAATTACAACTCGGAGTGGATATTCTTACGAAGGGCCAGAGAAGGATGTTCAAGAAGGGGAGAAAGAGAAAGTAGTTGAGGGAACTAAAAAGAAGGTGACATTTAAGGAGGAAAAAGAGTTTGTGTCAAGTGACAGAAAAGCAAAGGAAGTTGTGGAAGAAAAGACTTCGGAGACTAAGACGGTACCCTCAACGATTTGAGAAAAGTAGGAAGAACAAAAAGTTTGCTCGCTTTCTTGAATATATGAGTAAGATCTAAATTAACCTCCCATTATTGGAGGTTCTTCAAGAGAAAAGTAGGAAGAACAAGAAGTTTGCTCGCTTTCTTGAACATATGAGTAAGATCCAAATTAACCTCCCATTATTGGAGGTTCTTCAAGAACAAGATGTCACATTTAAAATTCCATCATAAATTAATACGATCCTGAAATTTATATACATAATATAAAATATAAAATAAAACACAAAAAGCATGCTCAATAATTAAAATTACAACATGCTTAAACAGTAAATAAATAAAACAAGTAAACATGCTTTCCTATTATTTACTAGTGCGTACATAATAAATCACTTTAGTACGAGAATAAAATAAGTAACAAATAAAATTTTCATGGCCCTACAAACGCGATTACATGGAAATAAATTAAATCTAGCTATTACAAGATTTAATTGTGATACAGATCTTCAAATTGGGCATACGTTTGACTTGAAATCTGAATCGGCCTTGAAAATCAGCAATTGGGCTTCAAACTAAGGTTTCAAGCCAAAATTGAAACCAAAAACCCTATTTTCAAGACTGCGGATTGCCTCCTTGTTGTTGGGCCTGACCTACGACCCGGGAAGCCAAACCCTTGCTATCGCCCGTTTCAGCCCTTGGCCATTCCTGTGCCACTCACGGTCGCCGCCCATGCTGCAACTTCTGGCAACAACTCCTGTCATTAATGCCATCGCAGGTGTCGCCGTCCACAGGTGACTTCTGGCAACAACTCCTGCTGCGTCCCCATTATGTGCATCCAGTATGTGGCCTTGCTGCTCCGCCACCTCGCAGAAACACCTCCGCGTGCAGATGCACGCGGCCCTGCTTATCTGCCGCAGCGCTGTTCATCACCACCATTGCTGCTCCTCTAGCGAGCAAACAGGTGACCCTGCAACACTGCCCCACCATCTCGCCGATCACAACAACTAACGCAAACGATCACCACTGCGATATTGAAGCGCGTGACCACCTTCGCTTGCCAGAAACACTCGCACAGTAAGAGAAACTGAGTGCGGCCCTGCCACTGGCAAAAACCCTAGGGTTTTTGTCAGCGGTCACCACCCACCTGCTTTGCTCCCGTCTTCATCGTAGGTGTTGAATAAAAATAAAAAAATCTAAAATCTATTATAATTTTTTATCAATCTAACCACAAATTTTGTCGTGGTGAAAAACAATTCCAATAACGAGATGGCCACGAGAACAAAAACCTCCACGACAATTGTAATCCATCTACAATAAATATAAGACATACATATTTATTCAATCTTAATTTATTTGAGACAGAGTAATGGCAAATTTATTTTACTAGCGACTTAGCAAAGCTAATAATAAAGCGACAAATAAATTATCGAATCCCATGGGAAAGAAATAACGAAAAATCTTAAGTACTAAAACATAGGTTCTCGAAACACTGGTTAGGAAAGAAAATAAACTTTGGGTTTTGTTTCAACTGATTTCGCAAATTAAATTAAATAGGAAAATAAAAGACTTTTGATGAAACAGATAAGAGAAGTACAAATTCCAGGGATATCTACCTATCAAGTATGACATGTATGAATGAATTGATTAATTCCCAATTTAATTCCTCTTCGTAGTGAAACATCAGAAAGGTATTATGAACTTCTTTGTTGGACAATTCATAAAGTAGATTAGTCGATTCCCTATCTCCGCTCGGTCTCAAGATGAATTAACTAACTCCAAAAATCAACAGATTTATTCCTATAATCTATCTCCTTCTGCTCAGACAAAAAATCAAATTATATTGTGAAAAACTCTTTCCACTGAAAACTATTACAGTTACGTCTCAAGTCCTCAACTAATTAATCCTAAGATTTCGCCAGCAAACTCAAGATTATGAATAAGCACAAATTTCACAAACTACGATGGGAAAGGGAAAATAATTCAATTAATCAAACATGCATACATTGATAGTTCGAAACCCTAGAATCTAAGAAGGAAGTTAGTTACACATAATCATAGTAGAATTCATCAAAGATAAATAAAACCTTAATTGCATAAAAACTTGGGTCTGAATGTCTTCCCACAAAAATCTCTCTTCAAACATAAAACTCAACTAAAGCTTGGAATCTCTCAAAATCTGAAATCTGGAATAAAGCACCCTTAAAAATCGAAGTTACAGGGATATATATAGAGGTGGACGTGAATCCTATCAAATCTAGGGCTAAAGATATGATAAAATTCGAATTCAGTCAATTTCCCACGCCAGCAGGTCCGCGTCGATCTATGTGGCTTCTCCGTCGATCGACGTGGAAAAATCAGGTCTCGCCCCTTCCGCACGGTCTCACGGTTTTGGCCAAAACTTCCTCTCCCGAACTCCGATTGACCCGATTCCAGTTGCGTTGGAAAGCTAACTAAAAGATCTATCCATTTACATGCACCAATAGCCCGAATTCCTTGTGTGGAAGAAATTGTCACTGCTACTCTTACACGTCACTGCTTTCGGAACGGTTTTCTCGTGAATTTAGGCCTAACACCTGCATAAACATCAAGACGCGCCTAATACCACCCAATATAGACTCATGCATACAATTCATAGATAAAATTAATAAAAATACATAGAATAATAGAAAATAATATAGATAAGTGAGTGAAATAATGAGCTTATCACAGAGCTTAAAAATCCAAAACCTGACTCTTATACCAATTGTAGGATCTGAGTCTACAGCAAACAATATGAATTGTCTTTTATTATTTAGCCTTTTGGATCATTCTTAGGACATCAAAATAATAAATGATTGAATAAATCAGGCATGCCCTACGCATGCTCATAACATTTAATAGCAGAGGATGGATTTACAAAATACCTGAACTCAAGCTTTTAATTTCTTAAATATGGATGATGATGGCAATGGATTCAGGGTGTGGGGAATCAATGTTTTTGTGTTCCAACAGATCCGATCTTCTGATCTATATCCCTTGCTCCTTGGAGATCTGGTGAGGATACGCTATCGAGTTCCACCTAAGCTTCAAGAGAATCAATCAATTCTCTTATTTGGTTTAGCCCATCTCCTCTTCTCTGTCCATTCTTTACTCACATACAGATTAATAAATTGTATAAAATTATACTGTAATGTATATTAGATTTGTAGAGAGAAGGGCTATATATAATGTTAGGGTTTGCAAACCCTAGCACTAATGGGCTCAAGCAATTTGTGGGCCAAAATCTCCATTCACTCATTTCTTTCTCTTGTATATCACTTGCACCCTATAGCTCGTAAGGCATCTGATAGCTCGGTTTTCTGGTATCCAAAGGTTTTACAGATTCTATTTTAGAATCCATGGCGGCACGCCATTTGTCTGCATCTTTATCAGATACTGCCTCATCGTACGTCCATGGGTTGGTATCATTTAGTCCATTTTTCGGGATCAAGTCAGAAGACTCTCCCATGAACATGCACCATCTGGTTGCGGAGTAATGTTCCTACTGCAATGAGGTATATGAACTGCGTCAGTAGTTGGCACAGAACTTTGTGGTTCCATGCCTTACATTGGTCGCCGTGTTGGTAGTCCCTCATTAGTAGTACTAGGTGAATCTACCACAACACAGGGCTTTCCTGATAGAATCGCTTCATCATTCTCAATTTCATGGAGAATGATCTCACTCTTGGACTTATGGTTTTTTACATATTCGTACTCCGAGAATCTTGCGTTGGTACTGACAACAACTTTCTGATCCTTAGGACAATAGAAGCAACCACCTTTCGTTTGCCGGGGATAGCCTACAAACAACATCAACTTACACCTACTTTCTAACTTATTAGGTTCACTTGGATTTTTGCCTATACCAGAGTCCTAGAGGTGTTTTAGGAACTGATTTAGAAAGTACTAGGTTAAGCAAATAGGCCGTTGATTTCAAGGCATATTCCCAAAACGAACTTGATAAACTTTTATAACTCATCAGTGACCTAACCATTTCCAAAAGAGTTCTATTTCTTCTTTCAGCTACAGCATTTTGTTGAGGGGTTCCTGGTGCAGTCCACTGGGATGTAATCCCATCATCTGACAAATACTGCAAGAACTCGTTGCTGAAGGTATTCTCCACCACTATTTGATTGTAGTATCTTGATAGTCTTACCTAGCTTCTTCTCTACTTCCATCTTGAATTCTTTGAATTTCTAAAAGCATTCGGACTTGTAGCAAAGCTAATAGACATATCCAAATCTGGAGTAATCATCAATGAAAGTGACAAAGTACTCATAACCTCCACGAGCTTGCGTAGACATTTGTCCACATAAATCACAGTGCATCAATTCCAACACATCCTCTGCTTGAGAATCAATTTCCTTAAAAGACCTGGTCGTCATCTTACCCTCTGTACAGGATTCAAACACTTGATGACATACCACTTGGAAAGAATCAAGGACACAATCATCTGCTAGTCTTTTAATCTTGTTTAAGCTGATATGACCGATTCTCAAGTGCCAGAGATATGTTTAATCCTCGTCGAAATAAGAAAACTCTCTTTAAATGATTATCATTATTGGATGAGTCATATGCAATGTTCACATAATATTTATGCAAACAATTTATGATTTAGAGAGAATCAATCAATTTACCACGACAGATAACGCCGTTATTACCAATGAGAAAAATACCACTATAAAAAATAACTGAATATCCATCAATAAATAACTTGGCCAAAAAACCGGCACAAATGAAATATCTCTCAAAATCAAAACATTGTTTCTAAAGCATAAAGTAAAATCTCCAATGGCTACTGCTGAGACTTGTTGTTCGCTACCCATGGAGATGGTCACCTTGTCATGCTTCAAATGCTTTGTCAACATGAAAACCTACATAGTATAACAAACATGATCAGTATTTTCAGTATCGACTACCCACAAATGTGTAAAAACTGATGTTAAATATGTTTCCATTATAAATGCACATGACGTACCTCATCTAGTCATTTTGACTTGATAATGTTTCTTCCAGTGACTGATCTTTCCACATTTGAAACACTTATCTCTTTTTGAATCTACACTAGTATCCTTTTGACCTTTTTCTCCACGGTTGTACTTTTTTTTCTTCTTCATCACTCTTTTGTGCTTCTTGCCATTTGGCGCAGTTAGATGATTCTCAGAAGTAACAAAAGCAACCTTTGAGGGAGAATGACTGATTCTGCTGCCATCAAGTCATTGAGTAACTCGTTAAGAGTGTACTCATTTTTGTTCATGACAACATTCAGTCTAAAGTTCTCAAAATATTTTGGGAGATAATTCAGAAGGATATCAACCTAGAATTCCCCATCGATAACACCCCCGTGCTATAGGAACTGAATCTACAATAGACGATGTGAATTATCATTTATTTCTTAACCTCAAATTCGATATATAGAAAATAAAATAAATTCTATGATAAATAGTAAATGCCCTATGCATGCTCTTATTTAATTTAATGCGTAGATTCAATGAATACCTCAACTCGTGTGGATTGAATAACAGCGGTAGATGGTTGATGATGTTCCTACAGATATGATCTTCTCATCTGTTCCCTTGCTCGATCAGGAAATCTAGTGAGAATGCGCTACTGGATTGAAACTACACTAGAGGAACTCGATTTCTCCTTTCCCTTCTACTGTTGTAGCCCACTCTCTCATTCTCTCTAGGGTTTCAGTTTTAAAATTTCAAACTTCAAAAGTATGTGGGAAGTGAGAGAATTGATCTATTTATAGATCCGGAGAATTGGCTATTAGGGTTTAATAAACCCTAATGGGCTTAGAGCATTATTGGGCCAGAGCCTGGATCAAATGCAAATAATAAAGTAGGCCTCTTATTAATTAATTCCATGTTCCACCTAGAACATAATTAATTAATAAACATTAATTCATGCCACCAGATAATTAATGCTGACCTACCTCTTTATTACCACGTTATTAGGAACGGATTGCATTGACTTGGTTAATCCCCATATTTAAGGTTCAGACAATCATTAACTAATTTAACATATGGAAATTAGCTGCAATCAATTAATCTCTTAATATACCATGATAGTAACACTCAACCCTTAACAATTATGCTAGAATCAATGATTCAGCCTGTAGGACTTAGCATAATGAACCTCGTGAGCTTTTCTGGGAATGTCACTATCCTGAAATGGATATGATTATCTAAATCCAGCCCGAGGAAACCCCACACAAACTTCCATAACCCAAGATGCAGATATATAAGTACATGTAAGACTCTCCACCATAGCAAGTCAAAGTGACAGCCAACCCATGTTGCACCCTCAGCTTTCAATAGACATTAGATCCAACCAAGTTACCGAGATCATTACTCATTCATATATCAAGTAGAATAGTTCATCTCACTGTTGATCCTATAAATACTTTGAAATGTACCGGTCACACAAAGCACTCAAGATAAAATACTTATGGACTTGTGTGCCGCAACCTAAATCGACAGCCAAACCAAAAACAGTCTCAACGATCATAAATTTTTATATCTTGCTAGGTAGAACGATCTATATGATCTTTTGTGATCTCTTACACATCGTATGATCTCCCTATCGACGAGATAACTTGATGTGTTTGTTCGCATTATATGAATGTTAATTTAGACAAGAGTTGTTTATTGCAAGTCATTAATGATTAACCAGTATATCTAATATAACGTTTACCAATATACCAATCATAATGCTTTTATGTATACAATTCCAATAATCTCCCACTTAAACTCAAAGCATTATACCAATACTTTCCAGTGTATAACATGTGTTTATTCTAATCTAGGTATTATATTTGGTCAACTAGTGGCCAACATCTACCTCAACCCTAGGCTACGAACATGACCCTCGTATGCCTTTTGAGGTTAGCCCTTTGTAATGGATCTGCTAGATTATCATTAATGTTTATCTTATCTATATGCACATCGCTCCTTGCTACGATTTCTCGTATGATGTGGTACTTTCTCTTTATGTGCTTTGACGCCTTGTGAGTTCTTGGTTCCTTAAAGTTTGCTATTGTACCAGTATTATCACAATATACCATGATAGTGTTGGGCTAACTCAGAACAATCTCTAACTCTTGGAGGTAGTTCCAGAGCTATACTGCTTGTCTAGAAGCCTCTGAAGCTGCCACATACTCTGCGTTCATGGTGGAGTTCCTGAGACACTTTTGTTTCACACTCCTCCATGGTACAGCTCCACCTCCCAAGGTGAACACATAGCCCGAGGTTGATCTCTTCTCATTCTTGTCCACCTAGAAATCCAAATCCGTATAACCCATAGGGCACAATTTCTCACATTGATAAATGAGACAATAGTCTCGAGTTCTTTTCAGATACTTGATGAATGTTTAACAATAAACTAGTGCACTTGTCTAGGGTTAGACTTATATCTAGCCACCATGCCCACGACAACAGATATCTGGCCTCGTACATAGCATCGCATACATGAGACTTTCCATTGTCGAAGCATGTGGTAAATTAGCCATCTCATCCTTCTCCTTTTCTATTGCAGGGCATTGAGCTTTAGATAGAGGAACACCATGTCTGAAAGGTAGCAATCCTTTATTGGCATTTTGCATGCTAAAAAGAGCAATCAAATTATCAATATAAGTGCCATGAGACAAGCTTGACATCCTCTTCTTCTGATCACGCAAGACTTTAATCCTAAGGATGTATCCAAAATCTCCTAGGTCCTACATTAGAAACTGTTTGGATAACCATCTCTTTATGTCTGACAACACCTTCACATTGTTTCCGAATAGAAAAATGTCATCTACATAAATTGCAAGGAATACCAAACTTCCACTGATGCATAATCGGTACACACAAATTTTGGTTTCACAATGTGAAAATCAATAGGATTTAATCACATCATTAAAACGTTTGTTCCATGACCGTGAAGCTTGTTTAAGTACATAGAAGGACTTCTTTTGCTTGCAAACAAGATGCTCTTCACCATCCTTCACATAACCCTCTGGCTGCTGCATATAGATGTCACGATCTTCCTCAAGGTACCTATTCAAAAATACAGTATTGACATCCTTCTACCAGATCTCTAGGTCCATATGTGTTGCTATGGATAAAAGAATTTGAACGGACTTGAGCATGGCTACCAGTGAGAAGGTTTGGTCATAGTCGATTCCTTCCTTTTGACTATAACCCTTCGCCACCAACCTGGACTTAAAATCCATTATTTCTTATTGTTGTAGACACAAGAGCAACATTACCCATGGAGATTGTCACCTCGTTATCATTCAGCTGCCTTTTCGGCCTGAACCCCTACAAAGTATAAAAAACATGATTAGTGGCTCCAGTATCCACTACCCACGAACATGTTTCCGTTACAAATGCTAATGACGTTCCTTGTCCAATCCGCTTGGTTAGACTATCCTTCTTTTAGTGACCAGTTTTGCCACAACGAAAACATTTGCCCTTCTACCCCTGTGCCACGGTCTTCTTTTTCCCAAAACTTTTGCTTCCAGAGGCTGTCTTCTTGAATTTCTTTCCAATCACCGTTTTAGGCTTAGCACCTTTCGATGCAGCAGGGCGACTACCGGAAGAAACCAATACTACCTTTTCAGGTTGCATGTCTGATTCAGTTGCCATAAGGTCACTAAGTAACTCATTGAGAGTTTACTCTTTTTTACTCCATGACAACATTCAGTCTGAATTTCTCAAAAGACTTGGAAAGTGAGTTGAGTATGATATTGACCTTGGCTTCCCCGTCAATACCTCCTCCATGCAATGCCAGTTCATCCATGAGGTGAGTCATGGAAACAACGTGCTCCCTCATTGAACTACCAACAGTCATTTTACAACTCACAATTTCCCTCATGTGTTTAAATTTGACAGCTCTATCCAATTCCCCATAAGTAACTGTGAGACTATCCATAATCTCAGCTGCTTTGTCATAGTGCTGATGTAGTTGCTGGAGCACCTTAGACATAGTGGTCATCATGTAGCACTTGACTACATTGTTGGACTTGACCCACTTGTCATAGAGGTTCCGCTCCACATCAGTTGACTCAGCAGTGGGGACAGCTGGACATGAAGTGTTAAGAACAAATTGATGTTCCGCTGCAATAAGGATATAATCCAAGTTGTGTTTTCATTCATGGAAATCCAGACCAGTTAATTGATTTTGTGCCAAGATATTGATGGAATTATTCATATTCATATTTGAAAACAATAATTGATTAAAGTAAGAACATAAATGCAGAACATTGAAACAAATATGAATTGTAACCTTTTGATAAACTAATACAGTTGTCTCCCCCAATTGCCTAGGTGCATCAACTGCAAGCTCCTTTTGAAGGCGTTTACCGTAGACCACCTAACCAGACTGCTCTTTCAAATTCCAAGCTTTAATTTTAATCCATGCCAGGTACTCGCTGGCAAATGAAATTAATAATCGGAGATAAAACTAAGACCATCTTAAACCTATCTGAGCAGAGACATTATTCATGAGTTAGTACTCAGGCAACATCTAAGCATTTGAACACAATTCTAACTATGGAAGTTAAAAAGACAATTTGTCATACGTACTAGACCCATGACGCATGCCTTTTATAACATTTGTTATCTCTTTTAAAACAATCCTAGAGAACTTATGAATGAATAAAATAAGCAGGCTACAGTCTTGTGGACGTCTACTCACTTCATTGTCCACTTCTCACATGTTTAAATGTTTTATTTAGAAATCTCATGTATTAGAACTTATGAACAAATAAGTAAGCAGGCTACAGTCGTGTAGACGTCTACTCACTTCTAATAAGACACCACATTGTGGAGGTCTTATTGATTTTAATTAAAAAATCCTCCTTAGTCTTTTTCTCTCAACAGATACTTAATCGCACAAATTATTTTATAATGCATAAATTATGTCACATCTAAAATTCCATCATATTCCCCAACATAATTCTTGAATTTATAGACAAACTGCATTTGATCTTCTTGCGGCAATACTCGAGCAACCGAAGGCCTGACAAGAACCCCGACAACCTGTATGAGGTGATCCAGAGACCCGGTGAGCCACTAAGATCTTACCTTTCAAGATTTAACAACGGGTTGGTAGCAGTACCGAATTGCCCGAACAACATGACACTACGAGCATTCACCAAAGGCCTAGATGTGGATTCTGATCTCTATCGTGAATAGTCCATCTCTCCTTGTTAAACGGTCGACGACGCACTCAACAAAGCTTCAGCCCTAATCAAATGGGAGGAGGACGAGCCCTACAGGATGGTGCGTCGAAACATCGGAAGGCCAACACCTAGGGAAGAAAATATTGGATTGTATACTAAAAGAATTTATGATTAAGTGTGTTTGTTTGATACAATGGTCTTCATAAATATGTTACATCAACAAAGTCACTATGTGATATAACAAACATACGATACGAACTATAATATCCTATTATCTCACTTATAGGGATGATCATATGGTGTGTAGGAGATCATAGAGGATCATATGAATCGTTTGACCTAGCGAGGTATAAACAGTATCACAACTGAGACAGTCCCTAGATAGGCTGTCGATTTGGGTTGTGACACATAGTTCATAAGTGAGCTTATCCTAGCTACTTGATGTGTCGGTACATCTTTTTGTATTGATGGGATCAACTGTGATATGTGTCATTCTCATTGACATATGAATGAGCCAGATCTGTAGATACTTGTTATGATCTTAAACGTAGTGGAAGGATCAGGGGCATACACAAGTTGACCATACTTTGACTTACTATGGTGGCGAGTCTGACATGTACTCTTATTCCTTCATCTTAGGTGTGTTGGTTTGTGTGTGGCCTGCTTAGGCTGGACATTTAGGTAATCATATCCATTTTAGGATGGGAACATTCTTCGAGGAGCTTACAAGGTTCATTATGCTAAACCCTGCAGGTTGAATTATTAATTCAAGCATAACTAAAAAGGTGTGAGTGGTAGAACTCAACAAAAAAGAGATTAATTAATTGTGGCTGATTGTCAAAAGCCAAATTAATTAATTAATGTCGGTAACCTTAAATATGTGAATCATTCAAGTTTCATGCAACCCATTCCAAATAATGTGGTAACAAAGGGGTGAGTCAACATTGATTTCCTTGGTGAAAGCAAATTAAGGTTTTATTAATTAATTATGTTCCGGGTAGGACATGAAATTAATTAATATGGAGGGCCCACTTTGCTTATTTGCATTTGATCCCTGGTCTGGCCTACAAACTGCTTAGAGCCCATTGGCATTAGGGTTTTCAAAACCCTAATACTATATATGCTATTTCTCTCTATCGGATCAGTATTGATTAAACACAATACAAAATTCAGTACGATAGTACAAACATGAGAGAAAAGAGAGAGAGGGGCTGCAACTATTCAGAAGGAAGAAAGTGATTAATTTCTCCGGCCTTCTGATTTAACTCGGTAGCATATCCTCACTAGATTTCCAAGGAGTAAGGGAACAGATTAGAAGATCAGATCAGTTGGAACACCACAAAATTGATCAAGATCCCCATATTTGGAATCTATTGCCGTCGATCCAGATATAGAGATCAGAAGCTAGAGTTCTGGTATTCCGTAAATCAATCATCTGTAATTAAATATTAGGAGCATGCATAGATTTTACCTGGTTTATTTGATCTGATTTATTTTTGATACCCTAAGAACAATCCAAACGACTGAAGTAATAAATGAGACTTAGTTCCTACAATTGGTACCAGAGCTAGGTTTGGATTTTTAGGCTCTATCTCAAATAAATTAAGATTGCGTATTTGAATTTATTTTTCACCATGAGAAAATCCGTGGTTAGATTTGATAGGAAAAATCATGTAATAGATGTAGATCTATTTCTTGTATTTTTTATTCAAATACGTAAATCTAGAGAAATGAAGAACGAAGAACACATTGTAAGAACATGACATTATTCAACATTTGTTCAACCATCAGTCGTCAGATCTTCTCGTCGGCCGGCAGCAGTGGGTGGCATTGATGCGGTGGAATTTGGTTCGGCTGTGTGGCTGGGATGAGCCCATTATTCGTCGCGTCATTGTAGTCAATGGAGAGAAATGAGTCCTTCGGTGTGGTGCATAAAGGGGCAAGAAACAACAAATGTGGCTGGCGACGGCTAGGGTTCCACCACCAGGCAACTGTTGTGCAAACCTACAATTTTTCTTCTCACGTGCAGGCCACCTATGTTCCCAACAAAGTTGGTGGAGCCCCCCTTGGCTAGACGAAGGCAAGGCCGCACGAGGCTATGCGCGGTGGTTGTGTTGCGAGCAAGAAGCGGCGGGTGGTGCACAAACAACGAGGTGCATGTGTGCGTGTGCTTGGTCTGCACGAACTCCCCCTATCGCGGTTCAACTGTGGTTGTTCCTAGTTTTCCTTGACACCTCCAGCTGCTCCGGCGATGTCACAAATGGCTGCTGTGACCAGCGATGCGACTGCTGGTGGTGGATGCAAGCTTCCGGCAGCATCGCGGCTGAAGGAGAGAGAGCAGCGGTTGCTTTGAAAACTTGAATTTCCAAACCCTAGGGTGTGCAGCAGTTCAGGCTGTGACTCAGGCCCATCGGCCCAGAGGTGGCCCGCAGTCTTGGAAATTAGGGTTTGATTCTTTTTTGGGCCTTAAACTCTAATTTAATGCCTAATTGCTGTATTTTCCAAACCGATTCAGATTTCAAGTCCAACGATGCCCAATTCGAAGATTTGTATCAGAATTAAATCTTGTTATAGTTAGATTTAATTTATTTCGATGTAATCGCATCTGAGGGGCCATGAGAATTTTATTTGTTTATTTATTTATTCTTGTATTGATGAGATTTATTATGTGCGCACTAGTAAATAATAGGAAAGCATGCTAAATTTCTTTATTTATTACTATTATAAGCATGTTGTAATTATTTAATTTTTCAACATGCTTTATGTGATTTATTTTATGTTTAAATTGTGTCTAGAAATTCCGGAATCATATTAATTTATGATGAAATTTTAGATGTGACATAATATATGAGACATAAAATAACGTGTGCGCATGAAACCTATAGAGTTTAAAATACTAAGCTGGATTTTTCTTCTTTTCAAACTAAAATCATTAAACCTCCACAAAAATGACCTATCATTGGAAGTAATGTGTCTCGAAGTGTAAACGTCTACTTAGTAGCTTGCGTTAGAGGTCCGTTACCAGTTCTAATGCGATGAGGTTTCTAAATAAAACATTTTGTTTAAGATGAGAAGTGAGAGTCTCTGAGCAAATGCCTACTTAGTAGCTTGCACTGAGACAAATTTCACAAGTCTCTAATTTTAATCTAAATGAGATAACAAAGGATGTAAAGGGCATGCGGTATGGATATAGTACATATGCTAAATCGCCTTTTATCATCAGGAGTTAGGATTGTAGTTACTTTTGCTTAGATGTTGCCTGGAGTATAACTCATTTGTGATGCCCTTGCTCTGGATAGGTGAACTTGGTCTTAGTATCTCCAATATTAATTTTTTTTACCGGCGGATACTTGGCATGGAGGGAAATTAAAGGACCTATTTCGGTCTGGTTGAGCGTTAGCCGTTAATGCCTACTTAGGTGGGAAATTAGCTTGGGCAATTGGAGGAAGAAAATTTCATTGTTTTATCTAAAGGTTCTATGCATATTTGTTACATCTCAACTATCTGCGCCTGGTATTCCGCAGAAAAATGGCGTAGCAGAGAGAAGAAACAGAACTCTATTAGAAATGGTGAGGTCGATGATGAGTTATGCCACTTTGCCTACTTCATTTTGGGGTCATGCCTTGGAAACAATGGCGTACCTTCTGAATTTCGTCTCTCGTAAATTGGTTCCAAAGACTGCAATAGAACTATGGATTGGGCGAAAGCCTAGCTTAAGCCACATTCGAGTTTGGGGTTTCCCAACACATGTGTAGGATAAGGGTGCAGATAAGTTGACACCTAGAACGGAGGTATGGATATTTATAGGATATCCTAAGGGTACGAGAGGCGGTTATTTTTATAGTCCTAAGGATCAAAGGTTGGTGGTGAGGACCAACGTCTGATTCTTGGTGGAAGAACTATATAAGTGAGCATAAATCCAAGAGTGAGATCTTTCTCAATGGGTTGAGAGGAGACAGTGGTACACCAAGTGTACTAAGTGATATAACTTAAGAGACTGTACAACGTGTTGACTCTAATGTACGTACAAAGGAATTGCCTTGTCATAGTCGGAAGGTTATTCGTCAGCCTGATTGTTTCATGGGTGTGCGAGTGTTCAGACTTGGTCCACATTGGTGAATATGAAGCAAAGGATCCCTTGACTTACAAAGAGGCAGTAAAAGATGTAGATACAACATCTTGGCATAAGTCTATAGATTTTGAGATTGCATCTATAGATGTTATGACCTTGCGGACCTACCAGAAGGCAAAAAGGCCATCGGGTGTTAGTGGGTCTATAGGCGTAAGAGAGGATCTGACGGAAAGGTCATCCTCTCTAAAGCACGGTTGGTGGCAAAGCGATTCACTCAAGAGGAGGGAATTGATTATGATGAAACCTTCTCACCGGTAGCTATGTTAAATTCAATCCGTATTCTCTTATCCATAGCAAATTACATGAATTATGAGGTTCGACAAACGAACGTTAAAACAACTTTCCTTAATGGAAATATAGATGAAGACATCTACATGCAACAACCTGAAGTTATGTAAAGAAAGGCAAGGAGCATCTTGTTATGAAGCTAAAGAAGTCACTTCATGGACTTAAATAAACTTCTAGATCTTGGAACATTCACTTTGACAAAGTGATAAAGTCCTTTGGATTTGAACAATGTCAAGACGAATGTTGTGTGTACAAAATGAGCAATGGAAATGTGGTGGTATTCTTAGTATTGCACGTAGATGATATTCTTCTTATTGGCAACAATGTGAAGGTATTATCAGACGTAAAGGTGTGGCTTTCGGAATAGTTTCAGATGAAGGATTTGGGAGATGTTGCGTACATTATTAGTATTAAAGCCATTCGTGATCGAAAGAAGACAATGTTGTGTCTGTCCCAGGCTACCTATATCGATACTATTATTGCCCGCTTTAGCATGTAAAACTCTAATAAAGGCTTGTAGCCTTTCCGACATGGATTTCCTCTATCTAAGGACATGTGCCCCAAAACACAAAATGAGATAGAGGAGATGGAAAACGTTTCTTATGCTTCGGCTATAGGAAGCCTTATATATGTGTACTAGACGTGATATATGTTATGTAGTTGTTATGGTGGCAAGATATCAATCTAACCCTGGTCAGGGCACTGGACTGCGATAAAACATATTTTAATGTATCTGAAAAGAACTCGTGATTATATGTTGGTTTACCAATCAGATAGTCCAACCCCTTTGGGTTATTCAGATTCAATTTTTCAAGCTGAGCGCGATAAGAGTAATTCCATTTTGGGTTATATGTATACCTTGGGAGGCGGAGCCATATCATGGAGGAGTGTGAAGCAGAAATGCATCGCAGAATCTACCATGGAAGCTAAATACGTGGTTGCCTCAGAGGCTGCGAAAGAAACTGTCTGGCTTAAGAGCTTCTTGTTGGACTTGGAGGTAATTTCTTGTGTGCCAAAGTGTATCACAATTTATTGTGACAACGCTGGTGCAGTAGCAAACTCGAAAGAACCTATAGCCCACAAGGCAAGAAAAACATTGAAAAGAAGTACCACATTATACGAGAAATCGTAAAGTGAGGTGACGCCGTTGTGGAAAAGATTACGTCATTGGATAACTTGGCTGATCCTTTCACGAAGACTTTAGTAACTTAGATCTTTGAGAAACACGTGGACGGTCATGGTTTACAATACGTAGCAGCTACACTTTGAGTCTTAGTGGGATAATTATAATGACATGTGTGTATACTAAAAGTTTCACTTTAGTATAAGTGGGAGTTTGTTGGAGTATACTGTAAAGCAAACTATTATGTGAGCTTTGTCATGTATTCGATCTCTTTGATTAATTGAAATAAATGTTATAACATTGTTTCTTTCGTATGATTGCATGTATATCAACTTATCTTATATTGTAGACAATGTGGTGGGTGCATCATCCTACTGAAGATCACAATGTTGGGTTCCTTAGAAGATATAAAACGTATTCACAATTGAGATAGTTTTGGATAAACTATCGTTTTAGGCTGTAGTATATATTTCAGATAACTACTCTTAATTATTAGTTTATACTAGTGCATGGCGTGGCGTTGAATGGATTGCGGTGAGACGTGTTCTTGTGTTTTGACTCTATGAAGAACCAAGGCCTCAATGACTTTATTAATTCTTAATCTTAGATGTGATAATTAGTTATATGCAAATGATTGTTTGTTACTTTGACTTACCATGGTTGAGAATAAAAAGGGTGATTTAAGATTCTTCGTATCTTGGATAACAACATTATTTATGTGTATATATTTAGTCACATTAGGGCACCATGTCCTGGACATCCAGGTTGATGACATCCCCTTAAGGAGCTCACAAGTTTTATCATGAATTTTGATGATGTTATCAAGAATTCTGAGCAAAGCTTATCATTTAGATAAGAGCCGGGAAACACCAGAGAATTCTGATGTTCACCAAGCTAGGCAAGTTCACAGCTAGCGAGGGTTGACCTTCACCAAGAGGAGAAAGGGTCTAACAAAAACAGTCGAAGACCTCCTGGTATTGTTCAAGCCATCAATACAGTTCGATGATCAATGTGGTGTGCAAAATGTGCAAGTGTAAGTGCAAGTGTACACTATCGACAAGTAGTAAATGAAATATTTTGAGTGTCGAATCCACAGGGAATGCGAAGGTGTACACATTACTCAAGCTAGTTTCGATTGATAAAAGAGATTCAAGTTGGTTTTGTTTAAGCTATTGATAATGCAAGCAAGAAAACAAGTATGCTAAAACAGAGTATTCACAGAATATCTAACCAACTTCCACAATTAATAGATAAAAGTAACCCAAGTTGTGAACTACTATACCTAAGAAATTGTCATGCTACTGCTTCACTTTGTTACGAATCCCGGTTGCTACCTATTAGATTCTCAGCTAAATTTTCCCAAATTTGCCAATTTAGCTATAATGCATCATCTACACATATCCCTATGCTAATAGAACAAATAATAACCCAAAACATATCAAGGTTTTCATGAACAAACAAGATTCAAACATATTCCTATGTGCAAATTCATGAATTGATTTAGATAATCCACCAAATTGATGCGTTCTAACACCAAGACAACAAGAAATACACTATGGGAGTCTAACCCAGCAACATGAAAATAAACTCATCTCATTTAATCAAAAACCCACAATCCAATTAAAGTACAACAACCTTAAGTACACAACATAACATATTCACACCCCAAACTTAAAAGGTTTAGCTCATCTCTGATGTAAAAGAAAATAAAAACAGAGTTTCAACATATATAGACACATGGTTCCATCTCGGAAACTCAAAAATAAAAGAAATTGGATGGAGAATTCCCTAGACTGGATGATACTGGAGTAAGATTCCTATCTTGCAGCACTAAATCCTCCAGGAAACTCAGCTGCAGCTTCAACCCCAACATTTTTCTACCTTAAACTCTCTATCTCTATATCGATGGTAATTTTCAAGAAAACTATTGTAGCTTTCTCTCTCTAAATGCTCCAGCTTTTAGGTTTCCTTGGTTGTGTTTCCAATTTCACGTTTCCTTTGATGACTTGGATTTCCTCACTTTTTAGCTAACAACCTAGAAAAATAGCTTGTTTCCACATCAAAGCTGCAACTATGGTCCCCTCAGCTCATGTTGATTTCTCTTTGACTAAATTCACCCAGCTCAGTGATATGATTCTTATCGAAAGGTTTAGATCGTAGCCCAGGAACTTGATGGGAAGACAAACACATGCGGAAACGAGTTCAACTGATACGATTGGAAGATCCAACACCTTTAGATTCAAAAACCTTCAAGTACCTTAGTTCAGAGTAATCTCATACGACCTAAGAAATGAATTGATCCAACAACAATGATATAAAGGATGACGCCACAAACGAATGCAAAATCCCGATTAATAAGTCAATTATGAATTTTATGGATGAATAGAATTCGAGAGCCTTCAAATTATACGGAGAAAACCTCACAAATATTAATAAATTGAAAACTGAATAAATTTTTCCATAACAAGACTATATATAGGAAACTCAAATCCTAGTCTAATAAGAAAATCCAACCCTAATCTTAAAAGGAAGTAAAAATTCGAGATTAATAAAATAAGGCCAAACATCATGACCATAAAATAACAAAATTAAATTAAACTAACCGCAATCATTACACATAATTAAATTAATAAATCTTGAGCCTCAACTAATTGGGAACACTTGCAACCCAAACTTTTTTAATAAGGATTTTTAATCGAGATCTCTCAATATCCTAGCTCGAGCTCTAGTTATCGGCCCGCTCATAATGTAGACTAGATCGACTCTCAAAGCTTATCCTTGGGCTCCATCACTCACCATGCTACAACATCATCTCCGCTCATGCTCCAGCTTCGGACTTTTGAGTAGAAAATTTCCTGCATGAAGTTTTTAACACCAAATCCTCCTAAAACATAACTATTTGGACTAAAACATGGAATTAAAAAAATAAAACACTAACACCTAAATGCAAGACCAAATACACAAATAATGTACAAAACACAAGCTAATTTCTCTTAAAACTAAGCTAATATAGGAGAAATATAACTCATTTACAAGAGTTTTCACCCCCCAACTTAGCCCATTTTTTGTCCTCGAGCAATGCAAATGACGAAGAAAGGCTTAAGAACAAGCAAGATCAAATTCCAAAAATTTCAAGTTCATGTTTCAACATCTTGCTCTCATCACATAATTTGAAAAGATTTGAGGCTACAACCATCAATCATAATCAAATTATTCCAAGTTCTTTTCTACAAGTTTAACACCTCATTTCTATAATGCTTCAACATCTGAACTTCGAAACAACACGACACAACATCACAATGCTAAGTCAATTTAATGAAAATCAGCTTCACAACTCAACTAATGCTCATGATCATCCTGCTTACTTATTTTTACTCCAAATTACTCATAGCAACTTCAACACTAATGAATATTACACCACAGAGGATCCAAATGACTTTATTGGCTTATAATGTGGTCTAGGTTAAGGTAGGGATGTTTCGGATAAGATTGACTAAAACTAGACCACTTAGAAAATTCTACCACTTATTTAAGAGGACTTCACCCATGAACTACAATCCCAAGTGAGGAAAAGAAGTGATTCTATAATTTCACAAAAGGAAAAGACATAAAAAAATTGACAAAAATTTCCCCAATTATTTTCCCTTTTCTTTCGTGGCACAAACTTACCACATGTTTTTTCAATTATTTTCGGATTTAAATTTTTCTTTTTTTCTTTTTTTTCGAGTTGTTAAATAAAAAGAAATTACAATACAACTGAAAAATACAAGAACCGATACATGAGCACCCCCTAAACTTAAGGAATTGTATTGTCCTTAAAGTTGAAAGGACGAACCAACTAAAGTGATCTTGATGAGAATGAACAACAATATGGAAAGAAAAGGCATCCAATGAAAGAAAATGAAATAAAACTAGGCTAAGACACAAATAGGGTGATAAGGATAATTGATGTTGAAAGAAACGAATAAGGCACCAGATAACACAAAGATGGCCTAAATCATTTCCTAAGTAGTGTAAATTCAAATTTCACCTCAAGGGTACTATAAGCAACCGAAGATAAGCATTCACATTTCAAAAAGTCATGACACAGCTAATAAAAATTAATCGACCTAGCAAAAGCAATGAGGTTTTAAAAAAATAATTTTCATCAAATGTGAAAAACATCAATTAATAACATACTAAAGGTAAGAACAAAAAAAATGGAAATCCACCAATTAACAACCACAAGCAGAGGCAACAAGGCGTGGAAGAAATCATCATCGAGCTAGAACATGAACTATGAACAATAAAAAACTCCATTAACACCACATCCAAACAACAAAATTAAGAAAAACAAGAGTATCAACAAGCATATTAGAAGTTAAATATAGAACACCACCACAAGCACAAACATACACTAACAAGTTCACACCAAACCCCAACAGCAAACTAAAATGAAACACAACCTACCATTCATACGCACACCAACCAAATATAAAAAATCCACAATCCAAATCATGACTAACAACAACATCAAACATGAAATGAAATAAAAATACGAAAAAGAGTTTTTGATAGAGTTCAGGATAAAACCCATCACTCATCGCCTTTAGAAGAAGATTGTGAAAGGTGCACATTGACATCGGTTAGGAACTTAGTGAGATTGCCATCCACATTCTTGATAAATTTGGATGTTTTGATACTGCAGATATTGAGCTCCTTGGTGGCAATAATCACACCCCACTGTCTTTTCCTCAACTTTTACTCACCGACATGTAGGGCATGGACTTCCTCCCTAAGCAGCTTCACTTCAGCCAAGATCTTTGCAACATCATCCCTAAGAGCAAATGAAGATGAATGGGCAACATTAGAGGAACGAGTAACATGAGCTAGGAAGTTAGGTCTTGCTGGTCGAGCTGGGGCTGGAGCTCCATGTCACCGCTGCAGCCTGGCATCAATGGCCCCTTCATCCCTTGCTTCAGCCGCAGATGTTGGCACTCCAACATGCCTGCAAACTTGCGAGATAAGAGAAGGAAAATAGAGTTTTTTTATGCTAATTAACTGGCTGCAGCTCTAAATAGAGTACAAAATCAGTGGCATGATATAAATTTCAACTCTTATCAGCAATGCAACAACTAACAATACTATCTCCTTGATCACTAGTGTATCATGTGATGTGGGCAGGATGCAGCTTTTCATGAAGTACATGAGCACATGCGCTTACGAGGTCAACATCTTCCCAACTGTATGGCGTGCACTGCCTTCTTGCACATTCCACTAGGTCCCCTCACGAAAAGTGACTTCCAGCTCCGAATCCAATTATGCCTCAGTGGGTGCTTGATACATCTCACAAAAGAGTCAGACTGAACTACTGTGGTCTAGTAAATGATATAAATTTCATCAGCAGGACAACTCGTACCCCTCGAACGAAGGGCTCTAATGCACCATCAATATTTTTGATCATATTGGCATAGAACTTACGATAAAAGGAATGACCGGGGCTTGTTGTGGAAGTGCAAATCTCTCCCGACCTTTCTGTTCTATAACACGCTCCACAAAATCTAGCAAAGCAGCTCTGTTTGAGTCAAAGCCTTTTTCAAGTTACAATAACTTCTTGGAACAAATACTTGACATTGTGTTGTTAAAGTTTGTTTCTTTTGTCGATTATTTATTTTCATGTTATAAAACTAAGAGATACAAGAGTGAGATCTCAAATTTATAAAACATGGTGATCGTGATCTATTTATTTTTCAAATTTACTGGAAGTACTATGGACAGAAAGTTGTTAGAACTCTGACCATGTGGAATCAAAGTTTATTTGGGAAATGAATGGGCTGATTTTCTTTATCTCATTTAGTACTAAAGATTGGACGTGATTAGGCACACAATCTTTGTGTAACACAATCTTTGTGTAAGGAATAATGAGATTGTTTTTTTCTGACACTTTGTAACTTTGACACCCCAGTATCAAACTTGGCAGCAGTCATCATACTTTAAATCTTTTCGATCTTAATTTTTTCTCTGCAAGTTTGTTTTTAGTTGTTGCGAATTTTAAGGTTTTTAAATTTTAATTTTAACCTAATTTGATTTAATCTGATTTAATTTGATATTTACCTAAGTTTTAGGAGTTTGTTTTTCTAGATTTTTTGCATTATCTTTGATTTAAATTTAAATCCCTTTGTTTTCGAGCATGCTGTTATATTTGTTACACACCTCACCCTCTACTTAAGTGGTTTGTTGCAGATACTTGTCACATCAATCCCTCACGCCTCTCAAAGCACTCCCTCCACCACAAACCGTTCAACTCTCACTCTCTCTCCCACGTCTCTCATTCTCTCTCTCTCACACTCTCTCTCTCTCTCTGAACCATCTCAACTCTCCCAAAAACTCACCATGGCCGACAAAGATATCCAAGACCTCCTTGCCAAAACCATCTCCTCGTCGGACGGAGCCAACATCCTCCAACGCCTACTTGAGAGTCAGATGGAGAAAGGATCTCAAGCCTCCACCTCTCAACCCGCCGTTGAAGGAACCACTCCCACTCCCATCTCCGTGCCCGTCACCACACCTCCGGCCACCACTGAAATCACATCTTCAACCACTATCACCGAACCCAGTCCTCCAATCATCACCGAACCTTCAACCTCTCACCTTACTGAGCCACCTGTGAAGGAACCTACCGCCGTCTCTCACTCCTCAACATCAAAATCTAAAAAATCTAAACCACCTTCCGAGCCTTCAATTGAGGAGTCAGACAAGGCGTTTGACGAAGAAACTGAGCGAATCTTGCGAGAACCTTTCCTTCAACCTGATTCCTCTGCTCTGCCCTCCAAAGGAAAGCTACTTAAGGATCTGGAGTAAGCTTTCCAACCTGCTTTCATTCAGGGGGAGACGTGGTGCTAAAGATGGAAGATGGTGGATGGCCAAAGAAGATGCGGACCCCTTTGACTCCTCTTGACTCTGATCCCTGCTGCCTTACTCTGATCCCTGCTACCTTATTATGATTCTGATTTGAAAAACAATTTGCTATGTTTTTAATGTTTCTTTGTTTTTAGTAATGAATACTTTGTGATTCAGGGGGAGTATTATGCGAACCCTGTAATCATGTTAATTTGCTTATGCAATGGTTCCTTTTGATTATGGTTGATCCATTGTTTTATTACTTTTATTATGGTTGCACCATATTTTTTGGCAATGAATACTATTTTTGTTATGGATGATCTATATGGAATGAAAAACAGGTCGGATAAGCTTAAAGGGAAGATTGTGAAGTACGAATATGCGAATATGTAAGTTTGACACACGGTTGTCAAACTTACTCGCATTAACAGGTTAGTGTCAAACCTTATATTCTTACAATTTTGACTCTTAAATGTCAAAGTTCCGAATCTGTTAGTTGCAACTGATTCCTACATTTTAGGAAACTTATATTTATCTGTTTAATGACATTTTTACTGGTCCTATTTATTAGGATTCATATATATTATGCTTATTAAATATGTCTTATTAATTATATACTTTATATTATTATTCTAGGTTGTTATTCTAGTTCCTAAATAATAGGGAGCCCCTCTACATCTTTATCTAACCCCCACGTGAGTTAGTGGGAGTTCATTTTTGTTGTATGAACAGGTAAAGACGTGGAAGAAGACACGATCTATTGCCAAGTAGTGGAAGAAGTGCTCGTGTGCTCCAAGTTCTATGTATTCAAGACGAGGAAGACTAGAGAAGGGGCGGATCAGAGTTGAAACACATATTCATACGAGCTCTAGGCTGAATCGTCTTTCTTCAATCATTCTTTAAGCACATGAAGACTACAATCAAGTTTTGGAATCCATCTCCGGAGAGTGAATCCTACGGTGGAGGAGTATTTGGGTTGTATCGTGTGATTTTGAGTTTGATTGTTTTTCGTAGGAATTTTACGAAGGAGTGAACTTAGGAAAATTTCTATCTTGTTTAGTATTTTGTTCTTCACTTGTAAAAACCTTGTTTTGAATAAGTGAAAACTATTTTGCCGCGT
The DNA here is from genome assembly GCA_026898455.1 of Plectranthus barbatus. Lineage (NCBI taxonomy): Eukaryota > Viridiplantae > Streptophyta > Magnoliopsida > Lamiales > Lamiaceae > Plectranthus > Plectranthus barbatus. Next base: position 318,595 of record JAPKLW010000350.1, on the reverse strand, counting down.
GGCTCTCGAGGGTTTATAATTTATAAACCTTCGAACAATTAATTTTGCTGTGTCAAACTCTTTAGCTTCTGCGTGTGTTGAAATACTTTGTTCTGTGTGTGTCAAACTTTTGTATGTTAATATCTTTGACACCATTGTGTTAAACTCGGGCAGTAAATTATATCAATTGGTATCAGAGCCTCTACTTGACGGACTAAGTAGTTTCTTTCCTGAGTGCAGTTTTTCACAATGGATATGTCGAGTGTACCAGCCCGTCCTCCTGTGTTAGATAGCAATGGGATCAACTACAACATGTGGAAAACCCATATGCAGATTTACATCAAAGCTGTCGATGAAAGAGCTTGGGCTGCGTTGCTGGAAAGATGGACACCTCCGAAGGAAGAAATTCCAGATCCTGAAGATGCAACAAAGGCTGTCATGATTCCAAATGACGAAGGAAAATGGACAAATGAGGAACGGATGTTGTCAAACTGCAATGCCAAAGCCTTTAATGCAATTTTTATGTCTGTTGATATTTGTTGTGCTAGGTTAATTTCAAGTTGCTTGGAAGCAAAAGAAGCCTGGCTTATCCTTCAAGCCAAGTGTGAGGGGTCAGCTAGTGTGCGTAAGACCAAAATGAGACTTCTTACTACCAAATTTGAGAATCTCCGTATGGCTGAGGATGAGAACATCACTGAATACTTTGAGAAGATGGTGACCATGGTGAATGAAGCTCTCACACTTGAAGAACCGATTAGCAATGATAGACTTGTTAGCAAGATGCTTAGGACTCTACCTGAAAGATTCAATCACTAGATTTCTGCCATTGAAGAGGCTAGAGATTTGGAAAAGCTGGAGATTGGTGAATTGGTAAGCATTCTTACCACTTTTGAAATGAATTTGAATGAACAAAAACAGGTCTACAGGGGCAAAAGAATTGCTCTTCGTGCTGGAAAAGAACCAGCCGAAAAGATGCCAAGTTCATTAAAGTTTGACCTTGAGGTGTCAGACGATGAATTGCTAGATGAGGAACAACCGAATCTGGTACTCTTGACGAAAAATTTCAACAAATTCATGAGATCTATGAAGAAAGGAAAAGGTGAATCCAGCTCAAATAGATTCAAGACTACGACCTCCGTACCTTCTAGCGCCTCAAGTAACTCAACCACATCCTCACGTAAGAGTGATAAATATGCCAAAAATGGTATTAATCCTTTTTTGAAAGTTCTACTTTTGATAATGTCAAGTGTCATGGGTGTTCTTGAATCGGTCATTTTGCTAACGAATGTCCTACTGTTCTAAGAAGAAAGAAGTTAAACTTTAACACCACCCTGAGTGAAGACTCTGACACTGATGAGGATGAGGATGAGCAAGTTGTGCTGTATGGTAGGATTGAGGAGCTCAATGAAGATGATTTGATGGAGGTGGACAACACTGAATAGTCTGAGGAAAAGGAAGATGCAAATGATCTCACTATTGTGCCATGTGGTGACACAAGCAACTGGCACAATGCATCTAACTTTGACGTGTCAATGTCTGAGTGTGTTTCATGTCAAAGCAATGAGGAAGAAGGAAATCTTGTCACCTCTCCAGATTAAATGGAGAAGGTTATTGATCTTTTTAACATGGTGGATAGACGATGTGAGGAACAAGGATAGGAGATTGAAAGACTTAAAGAGGAGAATCAGTCCATTGGGAGACAACTCATGAGATTGGAAGTTCTTTTCACTAGAAGGGACAAAGAAGTCAGCCATCTCAAGGAGAAGCTGAAGGAAGCTGACTCTGTCTTTGACAAAATCAATCGTGGACGTGACACTCTAGATGAGATCCTTGCCACTAAAACCTCTGATGGAAGTGGACTAGGATACGTCGATCAATCTACTCCGAGTTCTAGTACTTTTGACTCCCAGAACCTGATCAAATTCACAAAGGGGGAGTCTGACACCGGAGTGTCAAGCGAGAAAGAAAAATCAAAGAAGTATGTGTGTCATTACTGCAATAAGGCAGGCCACATCAAGCCTTTCTGCAGGATAAGAATTGCAGATAAAAACCAGAAAATAGATTCAAACTGCTTCGTTATTTACACTTCTTTAAAAACTAACATTGTAGGTACATGGTACTTTGATAGTGGCTGCTCCAGACACATGACATGCGATCGAACATGTCTGTCGGACTACTCAGCAATTTGTGGTGGTTCTGTTACATATGGAGGAGGAGCTAAAGGAAGAATTGCAGGCAAATGAACTTTGAATGTGCCAGACTTTCCAAAACTTCAACATGTGTTGTATGTGGAAGGTCTGATAGCCAATCTGATCAACATAAGTCAAATGTGCGATGATGGGTTGGTTGTCAAATTTGACAAGGATGTTTGTGAGGTATACGATAAAACTAACAGATGTGTTATGTTTGGCAGTAGATCCTCAGATAACTGCTATCAAGCTGAACAAGAAGGAAGATGCCTGGTGTCGAAGCCTGACGAAGCTGAACTGTGGCACCAGAAAATGGGACATGCAACTACCCATGGCATTCAGAAACTTCTGAAGGCTGATGCAGTCAAATGTGTTCCTAACCTGAAATTCGACCCTGACAAAGTATGTGATCCATGTACAAAAGGTAAGCAGGTACGTGCTTCTCATCCTGTTACTGATTCAGTTAACACCAGCACATGTTTTGAATTGCTTCACATGGATTTGATGGGACCTATTGAAGTTGAGAGTATAGGTCGAAAGAAATATGTGTTAGTGTGTACTGATAATTTTTCAAGATTTTCTTGGGTGGAATTCTTGTGAGAGAAATCTGAAGCCTTTGATCACTTCAAGAAATTGTACAAAAAGTTCAAGAAACTCTATCACTCTAGTGTCATACGGATCCGAACTGATCATGGAAGAGAGTTTGAGAATGAAAGCTTTAATGAATTTTGTGAAAAAAGGGCATATCTCATGAGTATTCAGCACCCAAGACACCACAACAAAACGGTGTGGTTGAATGGAAGAATAGGACGCTCCAGGAAATGGTTAGATTTATATTAAACTAAAAAAACCTATCCAAAAGGCTATAGGCTGAAGCGGTCAACACTGCGTGCCATCTGATCAATAGAGTGTATCTTCGTCCTGGAACAAAGAAGTCTGTCAATGTTGTGTTTGACGAGGCGGGATCACTGCATGAGAGGATCGATGAGTTGAATGCTTCCCATTTAATTGAATGTTCTGAAGAACCTTCTTCCAGTGAAAATTCTGCCAGTGATCAGTCGTCCACGAGTCAAACTTCACCAAGCTCTGACACAGAAGATCACTCTGACTCGCCAGTGTTAAACCATGGCAGAAGGGACCCTCCTCTCAGAATAAGGAAGGATCATCCCACGTCTCAGGTAATCGGAAGTATGACAGAGGGAGTCCAAACCAGAAAGAAGGATCCTGTCAACTACCGAGAGATGGTCAGATCTGTGTGTCTATCGTCAAGGTTTAATCTTCTGCATTCTGCTTGTTATTTATCTTTGTTTGAACCAAAGAATGTTAAAGATGCTCTTGCAGATGAGTTTTGGATTAAGTCCATGCAAGAGGAACTCAGCCAATTTGAGTATAATGATGTGTGGGAATTGGTTCTAAGGCCGAGTGACAAGAATGTGATAGGAACCAAATGGATATTCAAGAACAAAACCGATGAAAAGGGCAACATCGTGAGAAATAAATTAAGATTAGTTGCTCAGGGGTATACGCAAGTTGAAAGCATTGACTTCGACGAAATGTTTGCTCCTGTGGCAAGATTAGAATCCATCCATCTTTTGATTGATATTGCTTGTGCTGCAGATTTTTTACTTTATCAAATGGATGTCAAAAGTGCATTTTTGAACGGGATTCTTGAAGAGGAAGCTTATGTTGAACAACCCAAGGGGTTCGAAGACATGTCAAAGCCAGATCATGTTTACAGGCTCAAAAAGGCCCTATATGGTTTGAATCAAGCTCCTCGTGCATGGTATGCCCGTCTAATTGAATTTCTGTTGGATCTAAGGTTTGTAAGAGGTAACGCCGATAAAACCCTCTTTGTTAAACATATAGGAAACAATTTTATTAAAGCTCAAATTTATGTGGATGATATTGTGTTTGGTGCTTCTGATGTCAAACTTGTCGATGAGTTTGTCACCAACATGTCAAACATGTTTCGAATGAGCATGGTAGGCGAATTAAATTATTTTTTAGGTTTACAAATTATGCAACGTAAGGATGGTGTTTTTCTTTCTCAGTCAAAATATGCATTGGGTATAATTAAGAGATTTGGACTTGAAAATTCTAGACATATGAAAACTCCTATGGGTAGCAGTGATAAACTATGTAGAGATAGTTCAGGTGTCAAAGTCGAACCTACCCTTTATCGTAGCATGATAGGAAGTCTCTTATATCTTTCTGCCAGTCGTCCTGATATTCTATTCAGTGTAGGTGTATGTGCAAGATACCAGTCTGATCCCAAGGATTCACACCTAAAAGCTGTCAAAAGGATAATTCGATATATCTCTGGCACTCCTAATTTGTGTATTTGATACACAAAACAGTCTTGCACTGATATTACAGGGTATAGTGACGCGGACTGGGCAGGTGATGTGGATGACAGGAAGAGTACAAGTGGAGGTGGATTTCAAGTAGGCGCAAACTTGGTGTCATGGTCAAGCAAGAAACAAAATTGCATCTCACTATCAACGGCTGAAGCTGAATACATTTCAGCAGCAAGTGGGTGCACTCAACTACTTTGGATGAGACAAATGCTAGAAGACTATGGTTTGCCTTCTGAAACTCTGACTCTCTTGTGTGAAAATGCTAGTGCAATAAAAATTGCTAAAAATCCTGTCCAACACTCACGCACAAAACACATTGACATAAGACACCACTTTATACGTGATTTGGTTGAAAAAGGTTTAATCTCTTTGAAGTTTGTGACAACAAAAGAACAATTAGCAGATATATTTACTAAAGCTCTTGACTTTGAGAGATTCTCATATTTGAGAAAATCTCTAGGCATGTGTAATCCCCCTGCCTAATGATTTGACTATATGTGATTGCCCACCAATATTTGACATTGTGTTGTTAAAGTTTGTTCCTTTTGTCAATTATTTATTTTCATGTTATAAAACTGAGAGATACAAGAGTGAGATCTCAAATTTATAAAACATGGTGATTGTGATCAATTTGTTTTTCAAATTTACTGGAAGTACTATGGACAAAAAGTTGATAGAACTCTGACCATGTGGAATCAAAGTTTATTTGGGAAATGAATGGGCTGATTTTCTTTATCTCATTTAGTACTAAAGATTGGACGTGATTAGGCACACAATCTTCGTGGAAGGAATAATGAGATTGTTTTTTGTCGACACTTTGTAACTTTGACACCCCAGTATCAAACTTGGCAGCAGTCATCATACATTAAATCGTTTCGAGTTTAATTTTTTCTCAGCAAGTTTGTTTTTAGTTGTTGCGAATTTTAAGGTTTTTAAATTTTAATTTTAACCTAATATGATTTTATCTGATTTAATTTGATATTTACCTAAGTTTTAGGAGTTTGTTTTTCTAGATTTTTTGCATTATCTTTGATTTAAATTTAAATCCCTTTATTTTCGAGCATGCTGTTATATTTGTTACACACCTCACCCTCTACTTAAGTGGTTTGTTGCAGATACTTGTCACATCAATCCCTCACGCCTCTCAAAGCACTCCCTCCACCACACACCGTTCAACTCTCACTCTCTCTCCCACGTCTCTCATTCTCTCTCTCTCACACTCTCTCTCTCTGAACCATCTCAACTCTCCCAAAAACTCACCATGGCCGACAAAGATATCCAAGACCTCCTTGCCAAAACCCTTTCCTCGCCGGACGGAGCCAAAATCCTCTAACGCCTACTTGAGAGTCAGATGGAGAAAGCATCTCAAGCCTCCACCTCTCAAAGAATCTTGCGAGAACCTTTCCTTCAACCTGATTCCTCTGCTCTTCCCTCCAAAGGAAAGCCACTTCAGGATCTGGAGTAAGCTTTCCAACCTGCTTTCATTTAGGGGCAGTGATACGTGAGTAAAATGACCTATATTTTGATGTGTGCACATGCTTGTTTGTGGCTATTTTACTCCCGTATCATATGTTTTTGTCGTATTTTGGTTGTGTTTTCGTGTTTTGTGTGTTTGATTTGTGTAGGATAGGTTTTGGGCATAAACGAGCAATTTTGGTGGAGTTTTGGAGGAAAATCGCACGGTTTTGGAGTTTGGAGAGCTCGACCGGCCGAGAGGGTGTAGGACCGGCCGAGCAGGGCAATCAGAGGGCTCGACCGGCCGAGCAGAAGCAGGAACGGTCGAGCAAAGTCGCAGAAAAGGGTTCAGAAGGCTCGACCGGTCGATCAGATGCAGGACCGGTCGAGCCAGACCGGCAGAGACTTGGCTCGGTCGAGCCATGCTTTGCTCGGCCGAGTATCGACCGAGCCAAGACGGTTTTTGGTGGTTTTTGGCGGTTATTGATGGCCCGGGCGAGCTAAACTTGGACCGGGAGATCCGAGGCCCTGATTGCTTGCCTATAAATGGGGAAAAAGCAGTTATTTGAAGAACTCTTTGTCATTTTTCATACACGATAGCTAGATTTTCTCCTAGATTCTATTTTTCATTTACAATTCATCATAATCCTAGAGGATTTAGGAGAGTAATTCATCAATACTTGGAAGAGATTGAAGATTAAAGGCGGTGGATCAAGACAACCAAATCCAAATTGGGGAAGATTCTTATTTCTACTTTCAAATTGTAATGAAGTTCATTGAATTCCAAATTGTATTTGTACAATTGAAAGGTATAAAGTTCTAATTCTCCTTGGATGTTGAGATTGGATGAGGATGCATGAGATTTAGGTTTAATTATCGTTTGTTTACCTTCCTCTTTGTGATTGAAGCATACTAGAGCTTGTTCTTATTCATCTAAATGTAGGTAAGAGCCAATTTAGATGATAGTTGACACAAATATTGCAGCCAATACGCGGATAGGCGTGTCGTGATTAGTATGTTTTCTTGTGTTCCTTGATCCAATCCCTGTGCGGAGATAGGGCATAGGGCGATGATTTACGTGCTATTAGGAGTGGTCTAGGGTCCGATAACGTAGCAGTTTGAGGACTTTAGTATCATCTACGGTTGGTTCACCGTGACTGGGGATTGACTAGTGTAGGGTAAGAGTTCATCCAATTAGGAATTAAACCGTGTTTACATCGATGATTTACCTAAGTTGATTGCATCCAAGTTCATCTTGACATCCTATCTTCCTAACTTGTGAATTTGTTGTTTTGGTTTACCGTATTGAGAAGGATTGTTCTATTATTGTTTCTTGGTTTAATTCGTGTTATTCATATATTGTTAGCATAGATTTGAATTGCATGTTTAGATGATTAGAAACTACTCAACGATTGAATCATGCTTAGCTATAAGACTTCACTTGAGTAGCTCGGTATTCTAGTAGGCGAAGCGGGGAAGAACTTGGATTTGACAATTTTAATTCTTGTGTGGTTGAGAGTTTGTAGCGATTGAACTTTTACCGCATCAAGTTTTGGCGCCGTTGCCGGGGACTTCATTTAGTAGGTTGCTAGATATTGGGGGAAAAGTGAAGCTTGTAGTCTAGGTGTTTGTGATATTGCTTGTGTGAATAGTTTTGTTTGTAGCTTGTTGTTTGATAGTTGATTTTTGGTTTGTTTGATTTAGTTTCTTGTTTGTGATTGGATTTTTTTGTGAAGTGTAGGTTGTATATGATCACAAGGTCCAAGACTCGTGAGCTCTTAGAGAGAAAATCACAACAAAGAAGAGAAAGTATAGAGATTGATTTGGACATGGCTAATCCGGGGGAAGATACTATGAGGATTGGAGAGCTTGAAAGACAAATAGAAATGATGAAGGTCTTGTTAAACGAATGGAATGGTCCTCATAGGCCACTCCAAGATCTCTTCCGACCTCAAGGAGAGCCAATGACCGGTGGTTTCCGACTTGGAGTCAATGCCACGCAGTTCGAAATTAAGCCGCAATTGGTACAGATGATACAAAATAATTAGTTTGGGGGGCATGCTAGCGAAGATCCGAATGTGCATATATCCCAATTTTGGAAATCACGGATACCATCAAAATCAATCAGGTTCCCCAAGACTTGATTCGGCTGCGGTTATTTTCCTTTTCATTAAGGGATTTGGCGAGGCATTGGTTTGAGGGCCTAGACAAGACAAGCATAGCCACTTGGGAAGACTTAAGGGAGAAATTCCTTTTCAAATTTTTTCCACCGAGCTTAACTTTGAAAAGAATGGCAGATATAACTTCATTCAGACAAAAGTACGACGAACCTCTCTATGAGGCATGGGATACGTTCCAAGAGCTCCTACGGAAGTGCCCACGCCATGGTCTATCTAAGAGTTAGCAAATTTGCCAATTCTACGGAGGTTTGAATTATGATACGAAAGTCATGATGGATGCTTCTTCGGGAGGTGCATTTCTTGATCAAGAAGAAGAAGATGCTTGTAAAACAATTAAAAAAATGGCCGAAAACAGTTTTCAATGGCCAAGGGAAAAGAAGGATTATAGACCGGTGAAGTCGGTCAATGATGCTTATGAGACAGAAGATTTTAAGGAACAACTCGCAGTCATGCAAAGGAAGCTAGATAAGCTATCTACTTCGGGAAGTGAACGAGAGGAGATGATGATACTCAAGCATGACAATGCTTATTTGGAGAATGTCAATTTCGTCAATCAAAGGATGGGGTACAACAACCGACCCCAATACAATCCTCAAGGGAACATGTATTATCATCCGTCCAACTGTTTCCACCCAAATTTCTCCTATGCGAATCCGAATAATGCTGTCAATCCTCCGATGCAATTGGAAGGAGGAGGGAGTAGTAGTCAAAGGGGATATACCGGGGGAGGAAGTAGATATGTGAATCAAGAGACGAGAAGAAATCCTAATGAAGAGATTGATAAAAGGTTTGAGAAGTATGATGGGATGTTCGCGGAAATCCAGCTGCAAATTTCTTCAATTGCTAAACAATTAAGTTGAAAGCATCAAGCTGGGAAATTTCCAAGCGACACGGAAATCGTCTAAAAGAAAGGTTGTAATATGATTGAAGATGAAGAGAGGTTTGATGAGAAATTGAAGGTCATGACTCAAAAAGTAGAAAGTGTTGAAACCAAGGAAGATGGAAAGGAGTTGAAGGAAGAGAGTTTGGAAAATGAGAAAGAAGAACAAGTGGAGAAGGTGCATTTCTTTGACTATGTAAGGAAAGGAGACATAGAGATGCCACTTCCGGATGAAATTGAACGAGTTCCCATGTTGGAAACTTGTTGGTGTTGAGATACCTTTGGAAGGTGCACTACATGAATCGAAAAGTCAAGATCATGAAGAGAAGAACATTGCTAGCAAAAAGGATGATCCGGGCAGTTTTGTAATCGGTTGTCAAATTGGAGACGTGAAGGTTGAGAAAGCCTTGTGTGATTCCGGTGCTAGCGTGAACATCATGTCTTGGGACCTATACAAAGAATTGGAGGTTGGACACCTTAAACCCACAAATCAAGTTTTGCAACTTGCAAATCAAGCCCTCTTTTGTCCACGTGGAGTTGTTGAAGATGTGCATGTGGATGTGTTGACATTCACATTTCCCGGAGATTTTCTTGTGGTAGATATGAAAAACAAAGGAGGAATTCAATTGATCTTTGGGAGGCCATTCTTACATACGGCCGATGCACTATTTGACATGAAACAAGGGGGAGCTTACTTTCCGGTGTGGGGGAAAGGAAGTCGTTTTTACCTTACCTCAAAAGAGTTGGGGTGACATTGAAAAAGAAAGAGTTGAGAGGAAGAAAAGATTGAAGGATGTATTAGATCCGGGATTAGATTTCATGGGGAACAACATCAGAGAAAATGATGATCCTGGGGATGTTGATGAAGTTGAGCAAATACGGACAAAGAAAGCTAGAGTGGAGCCGGATCCACCTCGAAGCGCACGGAGGAAGCTATTTTTCCCGGAGGATGAGGTCTTGCTTAATCGAGGTATGAGCTCGGGATCGGCACCATGGGATCATGATTGATTTGAGGTATGGTTGTCGAACTTTCGACGTTAAACAAGCGCTTGTTGGGAGGCAACCCAATGTTTTAACTTTGTTGTTTTCATGTTTTTTGAATAATGTTTGTTATTGATTTTGATTGAATAATGTTGCTTAGTGTTTGTGATGAAGGATTCTTAATTGTGTGTGGATTTACAAGTCTATCTAGCATTATGATTGAAGATTAGGAAGGGTGGAAAGCCGTTTGATCGTGGAAATGTCGGAGAAAAGGCAAGAAATGGGGGAAACAAAGGTTGCTCGGCCGAGCGAGTGCAGGCTCGGTCGAGCCAAAGCAAAGGCAATGGACAGAGGTCTCGCTCGCCCGAGCGGGTGCAGGCTTGGGCGAGCCATGGCGTGCCAGCTGATAGTGCGCGTGGACAGACCTGCCGCTCGGTCGAGCCATCTAGCGCTCGACCGAGCCACGCGCAACTTTAAAAATCCCGATCGAGCAATTGCTCGACCCATTTACCGATCGGTCAAAATTTCTCTTCCAAAATTTTTCTCTTACTCATTACCTTGTCAGTGTGTGCAGCTTTACTCTCTTGAATTACCATGGCTCACGGGCATGGACGTGGACTTTCTCCTTCTTCAATTTGCAGGCCAGCTGGATTTGATGACGACGAGTATGCAAAGTTCATTGCATTAACACAAAGGCCAGTCATTGGGACTACTTATCTGTGTCAAGAGACCTTGGAGGCATTAGATTTGAAGAAGGACGTATGGAAGTTGTTCAACCGTATGGGTTGGAAGAAATTGCTTCTTGGGAGATGGTCATCATTCACACGGGTGACGAGGGAATTCTTGGCCTCTGTTCATGTCATACGAGTGCAAATGGTGCTCCGGTTCGGGTAATGTTTAAGTGTGATGGTCAAGTGTTTTCTTTGAGTAGACTAGAGATTGATAGGATATTTGGGTGTCCAATGGAGTCTGAGTATGATTTTGATGAGCTTAATTCGCTTGCATTTTGGGAATCAATCTCTGGAGGCAATATTTTGGGTGTTTTAGATGTGCAGTCTTGTAGGTCCGTGCTGATTAAGAATCCTATTGTCTGATATATTCACCTTATGTTAGAAGGCTGGTCATGTAGTTTTCGTGGATTTGGTGCTGTGAGTATGGCTGATTTTAAATTTCTGTTTGCATTCTTGAATAGGAGGTCTTTCTCTATTGGAGGTTGGTTGATGGATAATTGGAGCAACACAATCGATGCTGGAAATTCTGTTATTTGTGGTGGTGGTTTATTATTTCCTATTCTTAAGGGTTGTGGATTGTATATGTCCGGAGTATTTGCTCCAGGGCTGAGTCTTAACACTACTCTTCTTGTCACTAAGGCTTTTCTGGTTCCTGATAAATTGGGTATCTGTTATTTCTATAAGTTTGGAGATTGTGGGATTGAGTTGCCTAACCGTGCTTTAACCGAGATTGATGATTCAGCAGATAGATCTAATTGGTTAATGGGTACTGATGCTCATTTGGATATGATGAGATTGATTGTTGCTCGTTGCGAGGAGGTGATTCCCATGCCTTGCCAACATTGTTGCAGTGTTTGTCCTCTGCAGGATGAGGAAGATTAGCGCCAACAGCAGCAGCAAGATAGGGATGAGCAATGACGCACCGACTACCTTTTTACAAACTTAGTCTCACTTGACTAAGTTTGGGGGGAAGTGTCGGTAGTTGGTGCTCTGGTTCATTCTCTTCTCTATCTCTTTATTTTTATGATGCTTTCTAGTCTAGTGTAGTTTAGTTGAATTTTAAGAATTTGAACTTCGATTTGGTTGTACTTATGATCTACCCCTACTTTGAATTTGAATTTGGATATGATGATTGTGGAATGATTTTATATGATATATGGATGGTTTATTTTGGCAAGTTTACATGTGTTAATTCTTTCTATTTGGCTTTTGGTATGTGGATATGTTATGGGTTGGAATGAATGGTGGAAATGGTGGATATTGTTGTATTCTTTGTTGATAATTGGTTTGTGGATAAGTTAGTGGATATGAGAACTTTATTCGGCTAGTTTATGCTCAATTGTTTGGTGGTGTATGCTTTGTAGTAGGTGCAAATAAGGAGTGGAGAGCGATGATCGTGCCTACTGATGGGTAACGTTTTCTATCGTCTTTCCTACCATCTAGTTTCGTTATATTTGTGTTTTGGAATGTAGATTGTTGTTAGGATTGTTGTGTGCTTGTGTGTGTGTGTGATGAACTCGAACTAGGCTTGGGATTTAATCATGATTTACTTAGTGGAGTTTGATGTCTACCTCAACTTATGATAGGGCGGAATCCAGTTTTCAAAGCATGTTTTAAGTTTAACTTTTGTTGGTCCCGGATTATCAGGGTATAACTTGGCAGCGGAAAATGTGTTAGTTCGTTTCTTGCGCTCTGCTGGTTACTCAGCTGACTGGGACCTTGTCAGCTGGTAAGTCAACTGGCACTCTGAGTACTCAGCTGACTGGCAACTGGCTTGTCAGCTGGTAGCTCAAGACTTGGAATGTTTTTAGCCTTGTTTGCACAGTTATATCAGTTTTCAGATATACACCAGCACTTGGGTGCTGGGTTTTAAATCAGTATGAAATGCAGAAAGCTGATAAAAGACAAAGGATTTATAGTGGTTTGATCAACTGATCTACGTCCACTCTCCAGTCATAGCACTGGAAATTTCACTAAGAGTAATCGGGTACAAGCGTCCTACGATCTATCTCTAGCTGGTGAATGCCTCGTCCACCAGTTCACTAGATCAACCGCTCCCGGCCTTGTCCTTCTTCAACTCTGATCAGCTGTTGGAGTGCGAGCACGTCACTTCAACCTCCTTAGCTGACTGCGTGGGTGTTTAGTTCTCCCAAGAACGTGTCTTCTCAATACGGCAAAAAGCCCGTAATAACTCAAGTGCTGGCTGGCACAAGAGCTGCTGTGAACTTCCTCGGAAGAGAAAGAACACCAAAGAGATCAATAACTTACAAGCTGGAAGCTTGAAGTCTCGTGTTTGAATAAATCAACACATGGATAGCCTTTAGAAAGGCCTCGAAAGAGTTGCTTGCTTGCAATAAAGTTTCTGACTTTCGGTAGTTGAGCGAGAGAAGAAGTATTGAATGTTGATGGATCCCAGGTATTTATAGACGCGGGATCCCATTCAAACTTCTAGCCGTTTGGACTCATCCGGAAAAGGTCTCTGTCCTCGCATGTCCTTATGACGGCGGCAGGTAGGAATTTCCGGAAAGCGCCATGCTTTTGTCCACTTTATCTGACATTGATCTCTTTATGTCAGAACGGCACTATTCGTCAGTACGAGGAATCAGAACTGGTGTCTTGAACTGATAGACTTTAAGGTATCCTCCCTTAATGTCATGCTTTGTCAGTTTATTCCTCAGACGAATCTTCTTTTTGTCTCTAAGACTCTGGGAGAGTGAATCTTGAATTCTGCTGGTAACATCCGACTGGTAGAACATTCTGGTGATCTTGTGCTAGCAGTCTCTGCTGGTGACTTGCGCTGGCACAATCTAAGTCTACCAATTTGTCTGATGTTAACTCTTGGAATCTCCCATGACTGGTGGCTTCACCGCTGGTGAACAGTGTCAGTGAGAACACCTATTCTGCTGATAAGGTTTGTCAGCTCCCTGCTGATGAAATCCTTCCCAACTGGTGAACAGTAACCAGTCATTAGCTCTTCTCATGCTGGTGAACAGTGTCAGCACGAGTCTTTGTCAGTCGCTTGCTGGTGAGACTTTTCTCAACTGGTGAGTACATCTCATGCTGGTGAACAGTAGCCAGCATGAGTCTTGATCAGCTGCGACTTACAACTCAAAAGACCTAAACAGAACTTTACATTTGAGATCTAGAGCTATCTAGAGACAACTGACGCTGGTAGGACTTAGGATTTGATCCACCAAAACACCAAACTAGAATCTAAACAAGTAGCTACTGGGGAGAGGAAACTTAGCCAAATTTCCCAACAATTTCCCCCTTTTTGGTGCAATCAAAGCCTAACCAGCGAGCACTCAGCTGATGAGGAAAGTTACAAAGTATTTCAGGGTTTTACAAAATAAACCTATCAGATCTAAACCCATGAAACCACTTCTTCACATCAGCTCTAACTAAAATCTTCCCCCTCAAACAAAAAGGGATATTGCTCGTTTAAAATATGAGAATTGAGATCAGAGCAAAAAGATTTAAAGTGTGTGATACGAGTGCTGGTGCTGATTACACTGGAAGTGTAAGTTCATCTGGTAAGTAAATACTCAGACAATTTGTTGGACAATGAGGAATTGTCATCAACTTGTCAGTAATCAATCCATTAATATGTTGCAGTTACAAGTACAGGATAGAAAACTGACTAGTCTAGAGATACAAATACTTACATCAAAATGAAGAAGCTAGACTATGGCTGAGAAGATGACCCTGGTGATTGAGTTCTGCTTGTGAGCGACCTCAGGATCTCAGTAAGCGCTGCCATGTCTTGTCTGCTCTTCTCCCTTTCCTCAGCAGCTATCCTCCTCTCCTCTTCAGCAAGACGGGCTCTCTCAGCCTCAGCACGTGCTCGCGCACTTTCCCCCTCTTGGATCCGCGCCAAAAAGGAGGACACTCCAGCGGTGAATGACTCCATTTGTTGAGTCATCTCGGTTTGGAAGCTGGCGAAGCGCTGGTCCATCCTGGCATCAATGATTGCAAGAAGCTGCGCAGGGGGATGGATCTCGGAGATTGGCTGTGCTGATACTTCAAGGGAAGAGGAAGGGACATCAGTTGCGGAAGGAGCCGCTGCTGGTTCAGATGCAGCTGATATCTCCATCGGGGCTGGCTCCTCCGCTGGTGCTGCTGCTGGCTCCAAGACTGGTGCATCAGCTGCTGCTGACTCCTCCGCTGATAAAGCAGCTGCTGGCTCTGCTACTGGCACCCCAGCTGGAGCTGGCTGGACTTCGTCAAAAACGGGTGGGGCTGTGAAATCCACCACTTGCCAGTCCATATGATCAGGGACGAGATCGCCCGAGACAATAGGAACAGGAGGGACGGCAAGGGTCAGCCACAAACCACTAGAAGGATCCTCCTCCATAATATGGTCTACCAGCAAGGCGCAGGCAGCCATGTCGAACAGGATAGCATGGTAGGGAGGGATCCTCGGGAGGGTAAGCAGCACGTTGAGGCGTCGGAGCGCGTACGTCAGCTGGTACCCCCGACTGGTGACTCGGAACTGGAGGAGAGGTAACTTGACCTTTTTCCGTGGCGGGAGGCCGGAGCTTCCAGTCAGCTGCCTATATTCTGCAATCTTCAGCAAGCGGCGCTGGATCCTCCTTGTAGACAGCTGCTGGGGGCATTCAGGATCGGTGCCCATGAAAGCATTAGCCCACTCCTCCTCCGCTCTCCAGTAGCCAAGACCCAGCCTGGCATAGAGAACCGCCCGCTTCTCCACAGTCAGCAGGCGCTGGCATATATCAAAAATCCGCCATCTCCGGAACTCCAGACATAGTTCCGGATCCACCCTCCAGAGTCTACGGTAGCTGGATATCATCTCGTCATTGACGGCATTTTCCACCTCCACCGTGATGTTCTCAGCATACTCATAGAGAGTGGAGTTGTAATATTCCATTGGCTGCTGGGGCAGGCACCAGTCAGTGATTCTGGAGGCATAGACCGACTGGTGTGGGAGTCCGCTGAAGGGTATGATGTTGAATGCAGATGGCTCTGGCACTCTTGAGTTATAAAAAGCCATCTCCCCGCGCTGCTCCCACCGGTGCACCCCTGTCACTCGTGCCTGGAAAGTATCCTCATCAACCAGTTGATGCTCTTGGATGCAGAGCATATAAGGGCGCCTTTCAGTTCGAGCACGCCTAGCTGGTGTTGTAAAGGATGCTGCTGGTCGCCCGGAAGTTGATGTCGAGGCATCTGTGGATCGGGGGCGACTGGCAGGATGATGAGCCTTATCATCAATGTCTGGGAACAGATCCCTTGGCTCCATCCTCTGCACCATTGAGTGATGAACCACCTCCGCAGCTGGCTCCTGCTCTGGCTCCTCAGCCCTTGGTTCCTCCTCATCCTCGGATTCAGAACTGACATCCGAGAAGCTCGCCAGTTGTACCGGGGTGGTCGCCCGCTCTTCTACTCCTCCACTGGCACCCCCTTGCGCGGCCAGTGGGTCTTCCTCACCTCCACCAGTAGCTTCCTCTTGCTCCTGGTACTGGTCCACGATAGACATTACGTCTTCGTCAACACCCATCACCAGCAGGTGTTCGAAAGTTTCCTCAGGTAGGAGCTCGCCTAGTGGGGCTAGTGCTGGTCGGCCGGCACTTGAGATTTGGAGTGCTTTTCCTTTGCCCTTGGCCGCCAGTTTCATCTGTTCTGCCAGCTCTGCCTGGCGCCTGGCCTCTGTCTCGGCCTTGATTTTGGCAAACCGCTCATCCCTGGCTGCCAGTTCCGCCTCTCTCCTCTGCTGGTCAGCCAAGGCCTTCAGCCTGGCCTGGGCCTGCTTCTTCCTGACTACGGAGGCTTGCTGCTCCTTCTTCGCCTGCTCCACCAGCTTCTGAGCTCTGGTCTGGATGCGCTTCCTCTTGCGAGTCATCCTTTCGAGGGTCTCCTCCTCAGTCAGTCCCAAGACGGACTTCTTGACTGGGATGGAGATCTTCCCAGACTCAGGGTCATATGTAACAGCTGATGGTGGCTGCTGGTGCTGGGAGGTCTTAGGCTTCTTGTGGGATGGCTTCTTGGTGACTGGTACCAGTTGTACATCCCGTGGGTGGATACCAGTCGCCTCAGCCACCGCGCCTTCCATGGTTTCGAAGAGAGACTCCGTCTCCAGCTTCCTCTTCAACTGAGCTCTTGCCTCATCAGTCAGTGGGAGAGCCACAGCTGGCACTTGCTCTCCCAGGTCTTCTGAGTCCTCCTCAGAAACGACCTCAGCAGGGTCCACTGCTGACTTCCCTTTCAGCCTTCGTGGCTTCTTGTAATCTGGGTGGGGCAACTTCGCCTTCGTGGCTGGTATGAAGTCGGAACCAACCAGTTGTTCCCCCTGATCCACGCCATCACCTAACTCCATCTCCAGTATGTGGCTGATCCTCAGCCCGAAAGATACGGCGTGGGCAAATCTCCCTTCCGTTGGCACGATGACATTCCGCGCCACATTCTCCAGCAACCGGCCAAAGAAAAATTCGGCCCAGTTGCCCTGAATCCCATCCACCAGGGCACACATCACGGAGAACTTCCGCAGGCTCAACTCGGCGTACGAGCCGACTTCACATTGTAGCATGCGAACTACAATGTCGCACACCATCTGCCAGTACTCCTCCATCTCGGACTTCTTCATGCCAGTCCGGAAGGTGGTGACCTCTGGCTTTTTCCACTGCGCCCACCTCCTCCGGAATTCCGCCGTATCATCCTGAAGATACGTGGCCACATCTTCTCCTTCATTCCTCAGTCCGAAAAGATCGGCGAGGTATTCCGCAGTGACAGTGATCAGGTGACCAAAAACGGAAGTTGTGAAAGACTTCCTGTCGTCAGCTATCACGGCCCGAGCGTAGAACTCGGCTACCATGTGTGGATGAAATGTCTGGGGTGTCGCCGTCAGGTACTGTCGGAGCTCTTCACGGTCAATCATCTCCATCAGCTCCTCCCCGTAATTTTTCAGGGCCAATTTTGCATTCAATATTTTCTCTTTCTGGACCTGAGCAGCCCTGACCTGCGCGTTTGAGAGCTGTCCCCTGGTCGCCGGTCTGTTCAACTGAACCAGTCGGGCGAACGGATATGTGTAATCCACATCTTCAATCTTCACTATGCCAGTATATGTCGGCATATGGGCTTCAGAGAGGGGTAGGTCTGGCGAACCAGGCTGGGATGATGTAGATGTAGGGTTGTCAGCTGGAGATTGAGAAGATGATGCCATGACTTCAGAAAATGTTCAAGTTTCAGAAAATCTCAAGGGAAGATGAGAGAATTTTGAAGGTAGGGTTCTGAAAGTAGGGAAACATAAAGGTTAACCCGAAGGAAGTGATCGGGTATTTATACTTGGCCCATGCAGGATCAGACGTCCAGAATCAGCGCTTAGCAAGCGAGGATCGACGGTCATCAGCCGTGGGGCTACGCCGTGGGGCCGACGTGGCACGCAGCGATTGGTGGCACCCAAACGTCGGACTGCGCAGACACTTTGCACATTAAATGTGGCATTAAATGCCGCATTAAATTCTGAGGGCTGTACACGCAAGTTGGATTTGAACAATCCCGCCTTTTCTGATACAGCTGGGACTCAACTGGTCATCAGTAGTATAACTGGTCAACAGTTATATGCCAGTTGAATACTTCCCCCTGTCAGCGTGGCCTCCTTACCAGTTGACAACTGGTACTTACGACTGGCACCCGAGTCAGTCGTAGGAAATCGCCAGTTGTCTGCTGACAACTCGAAGGATGAGAAAATTGAGAGCTTGGACTCAATTTTATTCCGCGTCATCTTCTCTTTCAAGAAATCCACTTCTTATCATCGCTTGAAATTGGGAACTGGGACCCAATTTCGCTTGAACTGATGGTTTATGCTGGCAAATTGAAATGAGAGCTGGGACTCATTTCCTTAGACAATTAAGGGATAAGTTCCGCCAGTAGTAACCATCAGTGATACCACTTGTATGAAAACAACTAAGAGCTTGGACTTAGTCGTAATCAGCATCCTCCTGAAGACCAAGAACAGAATGAGAGCTGGGACTCATTCTTCCTCAACACTTGGGCTCGCATCAATCTCTAGAAGACCGAGTTTGATGCACAACTCCTTGAATCTTGCTTCTGGTAGTGGCTTGGTGAAGATGTCAGCCAATTGATCTTCAGTTCTGATGTAGTCCACGCTGACATCCTTCTTCTCGACATGATCACGTATGAAGTGATGTCGAATATCTATGTGCTTGGTTCTAGAATGGTGAACCGGATTCTTCGTGATGCACATAGCGCTGTTGTTGTCGCAATAGATTGGAACACAGCCAGTGTCCACTTCATAGTCCTCCAGTTGTTGCTTGATCCAAAGAATTTGAGCACAGCAACTGGCAGCGGCAACATATTCAGCTTCAGTGGTAGATGTAGCAACTGAGTGCTGCTTCTTGCTAAACCAACTGATTAGCTTGTGTCCTAGAAACTGACACGTACCACTGGTACTCTTTCGATCTATACGGCATCCAGCAAAGTCTGAATCTGAATATCCAATGAGTGTAAGTTCATCATTTCTGGGATACCATATTCCAAGAGATTCAGTCCCCTTCAGATATTTCACTATCCTCTTTGCAGCTTCCATGTGTGACTTTTTCGGATTGGCTTGAAATCTGGCACACACTCCGACTGAGTACGAGATGTCGGGTCTGCTGGCTGTGAGATAGAGAAGTGATCCAATGATTCCTCGGTAGATGGTAGGATCAACTGATTCACCTTGCTCATCAAGAAATATTTGACAACTGGTGCTCATAGGAATTCTAAGGGACTTAGTTTTCTCTGGGCAATACTTCTGAATTAACTCCTTCGTATACTTTTGCTGGCTGATAAAGATTCCATCAGCTGACTGCTGGACC
This sequence comes from Plectranthus barbatus, assembly GCA_026898455.1. Classification (NCBI taxonomy): domain Eukaryota; kingdom Viridiplantae; phylum Streptophyta; class Magnoliopsida; order Lamiales; family Lamiaceae; genus Plectranthus; species Plectranthus barbatus. Next base: position 299,012 of record JAPKLW010000350.1, on the reverse strand, counting down.
TGGAGTCCGAGAAAGTATGTTAACTTGCCCATCATACTCATCTGAAATGATGTCTGCATCAGTTGAGAAAACTTCTCGCAGAGAGTTATATTCCTTGATCCGAATATGATGTCATCAACATAGATCTGCACCATCAGCATGTCACCTCCATCCTTGAGAAGGAAGAGAGTTCTATCAATCTTCCCTTTCCGAAATCCATTGCTGATAAGGAATTGTGACAGCGTTTCGTACCAAGCCCTGGGCGCCTGTTTCAATCCATACAGGGCCTTTCTCAGCTTGTACACCTTGGTGCCAACTTCAAAGCCTGGAGGTTGCTCAACATAAACCTCCTCTTTTAGCTCGCCATTCAAGAAGGCGCTCTTCACATCCATCTGGAATACTGTGAAGCCGTGATACGCTGCATACGCAAGGAACAACCGTATCGCCTCCATTCTGGCAACTGGTGCGAAGGTCTCATCGAAATCGATCCCTTCACACTGCCTGTAACCTTTGGCGACTAAACGAGCTTTATTTCTGACCACGGTGCCATTCTCATCTCGCTTGTTCTTGAAAACCCACTTGGTGCCAATCACTGACTGATGTGATGGTCTCTCCACCAAGTCCCAAACATTATTGCGAGTGAATTCTGCAAGCTCCTCTTGCATGGCATTAATCCAATCAGCAGATTCTAGCGCAACTCCTATGGAAGTAGGTTCCATTTGAGAAATAAAGCAACTTAGGAGCGCACTGCCGTGTCGAGTCTGGACAGAACCTTCCGGATCACCGAGAATAACATCAGTTGGGTGATCCCTCAACCATCTGGGAGGACCAGCGACTGCTGGTGCCGGCTGTGAAATAGGTTCTTCTGTCCTGATAACTGGTGCTTCCACATTTTCACCAGTCGGAGCTGGAACTGCAACTGGCAGTTGACCTTCACCAGTCGGAACTGGAATTTCAACTGGTGGTTGACCTTCGCCAGTCGGAACATCTTCCTCAGCTCCACTGTCTGACTGACTTCCCGAACCTTCACCAACGTTGTCAGTATCAGCTGGTATCTCCATTCCAGCTGGTTCATCGTTGTCTTCTGGCTCAAAGATTCCAGTCGGAATTCCCCCTTGATTTTTGCTAGATCCACTCAGGGAGATTGAGTGTAAGGTCTCAGCAAGGTCATTTGCATCACCGACCCTCTCAGGTTGCTGATGGGCACCTGAGGGAACTGGTTGTGAAGATGATCCATTCACAGGTCTAGTCGAACCAGTTGGTTGAGCATCGGAAGAATTCCTGCCCAACTGGTCGCTGACATCCTCGACCTCAGGAACATCTTCAGCCAGTTGGCGTAAGGTCTTGCGCACTAAAGTAGCTTCATCAAAAACAACATTGCATGTTATTTCCACAAGCTGGGTAGTCTTGTTAAATACTCTATAGCCCTTGTGAGAGGGATGTCCATATCCGACAAACACACCCTCATCAGCCTTAGGCGAGAAAGCATTTAACTTCGACTTCCCATTATTATGGATATAACATGGTGAACCGAATGCACGAAGATGAGCTATAGAAGGCTTACGACCAAAATACACTTCGTAGGGAGTTTTCTGGAGTCTGTCGTTGATCCCGCTTCTATTCTGAGTATAGCAGGCAGTCACCAACGCTTCTCCCCAGAAACTCTGTCCCAAGCCGGACTCAGCCAGCATGGACCGGACTGCTTCTTTCAGTGTCCTGTTCCTACGTTCTGCCAGTCCATTCTGCTGCGGTTGCCTTGGTGTAGATCTCTCATGTTTGATCCCGGCCTCCGCGCAAAAATCCATCAGCAGACTGTTGCAGAATTCAGTCCCATTGTCTGATCGAATTCGCTTTACCACAGCTTCTCTCTGTTTCTGAGCTTGGATGATCAACTC
>JAPKLW010000350.1:262686-292138 GCA_026898455.1 Plectranthus barbatus | reverse complement strand
GAGAGAAAATCACAACAAAGAAGAGAAAGTATAGAGATTGATTTGGACATGGCTAATCCGGGGGAAGATACTATGAGGATTGGAGAGCTTGAAAAACAAATAGAAATGATGAAGGTCTTGTTAAACGAACGGAATGGTCCTCGTAGGCCACTCCAAAATCTCTTCCGACCTCAAGGAGAGCCAATGACCGGTGGTTTCCGACTTGGAGTCAATGCCACGCAGTTCGAAATTAAGCCGCAATTGGTACAGATGATACAAAATAATTAGTTTGGGGGGCATGCTAGCGAAGATCCGAATGTGCATATATCTCAATTTTTGGAAATCACGAATACCATCAAAATTAATCAGGTTCCCCAAGACTTGATTCGGCTGCGGTTATTTTCCTTTTCATTAAGGGATTCGGCGAGGCATTGGTTTGAGGGCCTAGACAAGACAAGCATAGCCACTTGGGAAGACTTAAGGGAGAAATTCCTTTTCAAATTTTTTCCACCGAGCTTAACTTTGAAAAGAAGGGCAGATATAACTTCATTCGGACAAAAGTACGACGAACCTCTCTATGAGGCATGGGATAGGTTCCGAGAGCTCCTACGGAAGTGCCCACGCCATGGTCTATCTAAGAGTTAGCAAATTTGCCAATTCTACGGAGGTTTGAATTATGATACGAAGGTCATGATGGATGCTTCTTCGGGAGGTGCATTTCTTGTTCAAGAAGAAGAAGATGCTTAGAAAACAATTGAAAAAATGGCCGAAAACAGTTTTCAATGGCCAAGGGAAAAGAAGGATTATAGACCGGTGAAGTCGGTCAATGATGCTTATGAGACAGAAGATTTTAAGGAACAACTCGCAGTCATGCAAAGGAAGCTAGATAAGCTATCTACTTCGGGAAGTGGATGAGAGGAGATTATGATACTCAAGCATGACAATGCTTATTTGGAGAATGTCAATTTCGTCAATCAAAGGATGGGGTACAACAACCGACCCCAATACAATCCTCAAGGGAACATGTATTATCATCCGTCCAACCGTTTCCACCCAAATTTCTCCTATGCGAATCCGAATAATGCTCTCAATCCTCCGATGCAATTGGAAGGAGGAGGGAGTAGTAGTCAAGGGGGATATACCGGGGGAGGAAGTAGATATGTGAATCAAGAGACGAGAAGAAATCCTAATGAAGAGATTGATAAAAGGTTTGAGAAGTATGATGGGATGTTCGCGGAAATCCAGCTGCAAATTTCAGGTCCTATTTATTAGGATTCATATATATTATGCCTATTAAATATGTTTTATTAATTATATACTTTATATTATTATTCTAGGTTGTTATTCTAGTTCCTAAATAATAGGGAGCACATCTACATCTTTATCTAACCCCCACGTGAGTTAGTGGGAGTTCATTTTTGTTGTATGAACAGGTAAAGACGTGGAAGAAGACACGATCCATTGCCAAGTAGTGGAAGAAGTGCTCGTGTGCTCCAAGTTCTATATATTCGAGACGAGGAAGACTAGAGAAGGGGCGAATCAGAGGTGAAACACATATTCATACGAGCTCTAGGCTGAATCGTCTTTCTTCAATCATTCTTTAAGCACACGAAGACTACAATCAAGTTGTGGAATCCATCTCTGGAGAGTGAATCCTACGGTGGAGGAGCATTTGGGTTGTATCGTGTGATTTTGAGTTTGATTGTTTTTCGTAGGAATTTTACTAAGGAGTGAACTTAGGAAAATCTCTATCTTATTTAGTATTTTGTTCTTTACTTGTAAAAAACCTTGTTTTGAATAAGTGAAAACTATTTTGCCGTGTGGCTCTCGAGGGTTTATAATTTATAAACCTTCGAACAATTTATTCCGCTGTGTCAAACTCTTTAGCTTCCTCGTGTTTTAAAATACTCTGTTCTGTGTGTGTCAAACTTTTGTATGTTAATATCTTTGACACCATTGTGTTAAACTCGGGCACTAAATTATATCATAAACATTCAGCATACTAGGAGACGTGTGCAAGCAATAGAGAGGCACAAAATATCAATTTCCATAAACAATAGTGCATCAACAGGAATAAAGCATGCTAAAGCATAAGAGAAATAGAGACCACAAGGCACACATGTACTCTAGGATTATTCATAAACCACATCACAAGACGTGACTAAAATTTTTATACATTGAATACCTGACAACACCATAACAAAGGATCTTACAAGACCATCAAATACAAACGCTCGAGCTAAATTAAAAGAGATGGAACAACCTATAACTTCATGGGGAATAAAGCATACCAAGAAATGCAGAGGATAAGATACATCAGATTCAATAACAGGCAAAAGAAAATAGCATCAAGACCGAGCATAGAGCAACAAAGTCCACAACCCAAACAAAACATGTTGCCCCCAAATATATGTGCTCATAAATAAGTTTACTCCTCTCCCATACAATGACAAAATTTACGTATGTAAGACACTAAAAATTACCCAAGACACACAATCGGTACCAAGAGTAAATCGCATGGGGGATCAACAAGAGTGAACATCACCGGATAGTAACATGCTCACAAAGGCTGTGCATAAGTCTTAACAACTTTCACAAGAATTGAGCCCTAATAAAAAAAACTCACACAGTCACAACAACTCCTACACAACTCCGAACACACATAAATGGTCATCAAGTAAGACCAAGTAGACGATAATCAAACACTGCAAGGTTTACCATCAAAGACCCAAATGAACGACTTAATTTCAAGCTCTAAACTAACTACTAATTTTTGCAAAAATAGACATACGACACAGAGGGAAAAAGGGGTAAGGGACTGTACCTCTTTGGCAACAACTTGACGGGATTCATCTCAAGGTTACAACACGAGTGGGATTAACGATGAGGCAGGAAGTGTTAACTTTATATACACATGAAGATACACCAGCTACACCAGCTAGACACGAAGATACACTAGCTACATGAAATATCTGGCCCATGCACACGTATCATCGCATGCATAGCATATGTTCTAGAAGGTTGTATCTCGATATATTTTCATATTGAGTTAGTTAGTTTGTTCGTGATAGAATCACCTAGAATGTACAACTCGTGTGTTAATATAGGTGATTGTATTCATGAATGGTGCAGTAATTGAGTGAATAAAAAAATATTCTTATTTCATTTACATTCTTCTACAGTAATTCTTAGCTCCTTTCTATGACAACTGTGGTACTTTGATATGGTACCAAAGCCATGAGTATATTGATTCTCTGATAATCCGATCAATGACGATAGAAACTGAAGCTCAGTATGAAGAAAATCTGCAGCTCCATGGATCGTATCATCCTGGAATGCAATGAGTTATGTTTTTGCTGACAGAATCTAACTACCATCTACGGTGGAATGCAGCAATCATAGCACAGGAATCAAAAGACAAGCTTGCTATTGTCGATGGCAGTTGCGAGATGCTAGAACTGGTAGTATCGTGGTTGAAGGCTTCAATCTCCAAAGATATAGTTCAACATTTCGTGTATGTGAATGATACTCCAACGCTTTGGACTGAGATCGAAGAACGATACACCATATCGAATGTTGCGATACTGTTTTAGGTGAAGAAGGAGATTGCCAATATGCGATAAGATACTTTAGGAGTTACGAATACTATGGCAAATTAAAGGAGCTGACCGATCAATTAGTCCAATTGCATCATGCAATTAATGGAGAAAATGTTATTCGCACTCTTGAAGAAAACAAATTGGCTGATTTCATCCATGGTTTTCGTGCTGCTGTGCAACACATATCCAATGATTATGAAAATGTTGCTGGCGAAGATCGTGCGGTGGAGTTTCTAATTGGTTTATGTGATTTGTTCAATGTGGAATGCAATCAAATTTTATTAATAGAACCTTTGCCTGCACTCAACGGATATATTCTATGATGATCAAAGTTGAGAAGAACAAGTGGATTAGTGATCAGATGCATATGACCTCTAAAAACCTAGCTATGGTGGCTCATCACACTGGTCCAAGGAGAATGTTAATGTTCGTCCTAGTTTTTGTGGCAGATGTGAGTGCAATACTCATCCTTGTTCTCATTGCAAGAAGGTTGGTCATAATGTGGATGTCTGCTTCAAATTGAAAGGCTATCCTGATTGATGGGGCACTATGCCAAATAGATTTTGTCCTATGGCGGCTCAGGTGTTGGATACGCCACTAGATTGGAATGAACCATCGACTTCTACTGCTAGAGAAGTCAATGAAACGAGTACATGGATTATGTTGATGGTGGCTTTGATTTGCAGGTATGTCTCTTTCCAATTGTTGTAGTTCTATTGACTATTTAAATATGGATTATTTGATAGTTGTGTGCTACAAGTCACATGAGCATCAGCATCCACACTCTCCATAATCTCAAACCTCTACAAACACAGTTTCATGTTTCCCTTCCGGATGGTAGTACTGGAAGTGTTTCACATGTTGGAGATGTTCATTTATCACAACACATCACACTCAAATCTGTCCAATACCTTCCATGCTTTATATTCAATCTATTATCAGTAAGGAAACTCACTCTTGATTCTAATGTTTCCTTTCAATTTTACAAAGATTGTTTCTTGATACAGGGCCATAAAACAAACTAAATCTTAGTTGCAGGAAAGATTTCTCAATGCCTTTATATTTTGAATCAAGATTCTTTTTCACCCTATCTTATTTATGTAGTTCAACAGTACATCAAACACTCTCCACCTACACCTTTCTCCTATCATGCTCTATCTTCATCCTGTGGCACAATAGGCTTGGGCACCATACTAATTATGTATTGTCTCATGTGTCTCCTTTAATTCCTTCTATTTCCTCTTGTAATCAGTTGTCATGTGATATCTGTACTTCCTTTGAAAAATGAAGGCTCCAATTTCCTGTTAGTTTAATAATAAGTACACATTGCTTTGATCTTGTTCATATGTATCTTTGGGGGCCATGTAGATTGAGTTCAATCACAAATTGCAGATATTTTCTCACACTTGTTGATGATTATAGTTGAACCACTTCGACATTTCTCTAGACATGCAAGTCTCTAGTAACTTCAGTGCTTACTACATTCCTCGCATATGTTCACACACAATTTGGCAAACCTGTTAAAGTTGATAGGTCTGATAATAGTTCTGATTTTGTGAATGATGTTTGTGTACATTTATTCAGTGAGTGGGGGGTCATTCACCAAAAATATTGCCTGTACACTCCCAAACAAAACGGAGTAGTTGAACGCAAACCTCAACACTTAGTTCAAGTAGTCCGTTCCTTACTCCTAAACTCTAAGTTATGTACCACCTTTTGGGGGGGAGTCTATCCTTACAGCTACATATCTCATTAACAGATTATCATACCCATTCTTGGTTGGAAATCACCCTTTTACTTACTTTATAATATTGAGCCAAACCTATCCAATTTACGGGTGTTTGGGTGTCAGTCTTTTGTCCTAAATAAACTCCCCCATAGAGACAAGTTTGAGAGTAAGCCTATTATGGGTATCTTTGTTGGTTATCCTTGTGGACATAAAGGATACAAAGTCTACATTCCATCCACTAGGAAGATACTTGTGTCTAGAGATGTTGTCTATCGTGAAACTGTATTTCCTTCCAGCTCTACAGACTCACCTACTATGACTCTTCCATCCTGTATACCAAATACTTAGTCTTATGATGATGAAACTCCTACTACTCAGCCTGATATCCTTTAATCTTCTTCTCCTGTTCCCAATCAACCTTCATCTCCAACCCTTGACACTTCTTCTGCACTTCCTAATCCTATTCCTCGCAGAACTAGTAGACATTCAAATCCTCCTTCTTAGCTCAGTGATTATACTACATCAAATTTAGCTTCTGCATCTACTCATTCATGTGTTACGTCAGCATCTTCTGTATCTTATGCTCTTGTTGATCTTGTTGTTTTCTTGTCTACTTTACATGGGCCTACTTCTTACAGTTAAGCTAGGACTATTAATAAATGGCCGAAGGCAATGCAGTTAGAGATTGATGCATTGGAACGTAACAACACATGGGAGCTCACATCTTTACCTGCAGGAAAGATTGCTATTGGTTGTAAATTGGTGAACAAAATTAAGTTCCGTGCAGATGATAGTTTGGAAAAATACAAAGCGAGACTTATTGCGAAGCGTTATACACAAGTCAAAGGGGATGATTACATGGAGGTCTTCTCTCCAGTTGTGAAGATAGTAAGTGTTCGATTACTCACTGTATTAGCTGCTGCTTAGGGTTGGTTTCTTCATCAACTAGATGTGAGCAATGTGTTACTCCATGGATAATTGAATGAAGATATATATATGCTTCCACCTCCCGGTTATTCAAGATCAAAGTGAGGTGAAGTATGCCGGCTTAAGAAATCTTGTATGGGCTTAAACAAGCCTCAATGCAGTGGAACAAAGAAATTACTGGTAAACTTCATGATTTTTGTTTTATACAGTCAACACATGACCATTTCTTATTTCAGTACAACAAAGGTGGTTATTTCATGTTCTTGTTGATTTATGTGGATGATAGTTGCTTGCCTGTTCTAACTCTACTTTGTTGAATTGAGTCAAAAGGTTCTTCAATGAGTCTTTCACAATTAAAGACCTTGGTGCAGTGTCATAATTTCTGGAAATGAAGTTCACACGGTCTTCTGGGGGCATTTACATAAGCCAAACCTAGTATGTTATGAATATTATACGAGATGTTGGCCTTCTTGATTGTTCTTCATCTCAACACTTCTTCCTATTGGATTATAGTTCTCGGTAATTGATCAAGAACAGTCAACTTCTCTTGATCAACTAGAAATATATTGAAGGTTTGTGGGTGGCCTTCTTTATCTTAGTTACACTCTTCCAAACATTTGCTATGCTGTCGAACAACTCAGCCAATTTGTTCAAGCTCCTCATTTGTCACATTGGCAAGCTGCGATTCATGTTGTTAAATACCTTGCAGGATGTCCTTCAAGAGGTCTTTTCTACTCTAGAATTGATGATCTCAAATTAGAAGCATTTTGCGACACGGACTGGGGTGCTTGTCACACAACCAGACAATCATTCACTGGGTACTACATCTTTATAGGTGGTTGTTTAGTTTCTTAGAAATCTATGAAACAAACCACAATGTCTTGTTCTTCTGCGGAGGCCGAGTATCATGTAATGGCAGTAAATGCACATGAGCTACAATGACAGTTAGACAACTATCCATATTTCTGAGAATCCCGTCTTCTATGAGCGCACCAAACATATTGATATTTACATTCTCGTGGTGCATGACTTGCTCAAGCAGGGTTTTCTTCTCCCTCGACATATCCGATCTGATTCAAAACTTGCTGATACACTAACGAAGTCGTGGTATGCTGCTTCTTCCTTATCACTCTTGTCCTAGCTTAACATGTATCCTGTTAAGCTTCAGGGGGTGTTGTTAAGTTTATGTACATATGAAGATACACCAGTTGCACCAGCTACACACGAAGATACACCAGCTACATGAAATATCTAGCCCATGCAATGCATATGTATCATCTCATGCATAGAGGATGTTCTAGAAGGTTGTATCTTAAGATATTTTCATATTGAGTTAGTTAGTTTGTTAGTGATAGAATAATCTAGAATGTACAACTCCTGTGTATATATAGGCGGTTGTATTCATGAACAGTTTATTAGTTGAGTGAATAATATAGTATTCTTCTCTGATTTGCAGTCTTCTATATTAATTCTTAGCTCCATTCCATGGCAACTGAGGTACTTTGATAGGAAGTGGCGAGAGATGGTGGAATAACGGGGGTGTAATTGTGTGTAAATGGGATGAGAGTTCGAACTAACGTGAGATAAAAAATGAAATTGAGTTTCACGAGTTTCCCTCCAACACACTAAAATCGACAATATAGTATTATATTTGATTTTTTCTTGAAATTCATTATGGAAATTGGGCCCAAGTATAAAGAAAATGCAAATCAAAATAGTTCTAGCCGAATAGAGATCAAATGACCCACCCATATGAATAATAACCCATCTCTCAAATGACATAGCTAAATATAAATCTCAATTTAGCCCAATTTTTTACAATTTAAACAAATCTTGTCCATATTTTCTATTTTTTAAATGTCAAAATCAGAAATCTGATTTCTACTAGGCAATTCGAAACAGAGGACTAGGAAAAGAGACTCAAACCTGTGTAATAACATCCCAACTATTTTCATCCACCTCCTTCCTTCTCCATGTGACAACTTGTGTATGCCTCAACCAATCTGCACTCCCCTTAAACTTGAGATGAATCAATTCTCAAGTTTGGTTACCATTCAAAGGTCTTGTGGAATCTCATATCACATTCAACAAATAGTGTATCATCAAATAGAGGTCCCAGATAAACTACCTAGGCAGGAAATACATAACCGTAAAACGGAATATGCAATCGACGAGAAGCTAACTAAATCTAACTAACTAACAAACATAAATGGAAAACATGCATAATATAAATCTAGACATGAATTAAAAACGAAGAATCTTACAAGTTATATACAAAAATGAACCATGGACTACCAAATAGCATAATAGGCAATGAGTACCTCATTCTTAAGTATCCCACAAAAATACTCTTTAACTTGCTGCCCATTGTTGGGAAATTATTCCTAAAAATCTCCCTTAGGATTTATTTGTAAAAAGGTTTTGTTGAATCAAACCTTAGCATGTGGTCGATCATTTGCTGAATTCTAGATAGACTAGCATACCGTGTAATGTCCTGTATAGGTCAAATATTGAGTTGTAACAGATTAGTCTGCTAGAAGATTTCCTAGCAGATATCGAAGGACAACGTTTGCTAGAAGTTATACGCTAGCAGAATGCTAAGACTTTAGCATTTGCTAACATTCAGCAAACTCTGAAAGATGCTAGCAGAACAGACGTCAAATGATCGAGTGTCAGCGGAAGCTTTCAGCAACCAAATAAATGATAGCAAATCGCTAATGAACATTAGTAGAGCAAGAGTGTCAAAGGCTGAAGCCATACTGCCGTTTTGACAAAAGTACACACAAAGGACGAGACTTTCCCGAAGTAGTTCGGAAAGTACAGATCAACGCCAAAAGCGACTGATCAAATCAAATCACTCTCGGACAAAGGAGCCATTGTGTTTAACGGATATGGAGATTCAAGATTTGAATCTCCATCTATAAAAGGCAGGTCCAAAAGTGAGAATCGACCACTACTACTTCAATCACAACCGACATTCGCAAACATTCAAGTGTGAGATTCCTTTGACAAAGCGAACAAGCAAAAAGTAGTCTGTTGAGAGCTCGTGATAAAAGGAGTATTCAAAGCTCTCAACAACCAAGAAGTGTTTTTCATTGAATATCTGACACTTTTCTTTAAGAGATTCCTTAACTTCGGTTGAGAATCTTCAATCATTGGGATAACTTCCATCATAGGAAGTTCCAACAGTCATTCCTAAAAAGGATTGACTGCGACGAGCTTCTAGCCGCATTCCTGAACAATTTCGAGGGAAACTATAAAAACCTCATTAACAGTGAAGGACAAGTTACACGAAGGTTCTGCCCTTGACTTGGCCGTAGCTGTGTTTGGAAAAGTACGAATCATCGGAGGATAGCTTTGTTGTGGCCAGTTTGAAAGTTCGCCGCCTAGTACAAGTGTTTGGCAATTCCTTGTTCTTTCGTATACTTTTCTAGTGGAAATCTTAGCGTTTCGGCTAAGGAGTGGACATAGATCTATTTGGATCGAACCACTATAAAACACTGTGTTCATCTACTGTTTAATTATTAACTGTTCAAAACTTATTTAAAACCTAGCAACAGAGTTGCTAGCGTATATCTGAGAAGAAACATATAACATATCTTGAGCTAAAATACTCCTTAAACAAAGATAGGTGTAAGTGACGGTTAATCATTCTGCTGCATTTCGTGTACACACTTTAGCACGACGACTCTGATATTTGAGGACCAACAAGTGGTATCAGAGCAGGAGGTTGAAAAACCGACTGCTTCTGAGTCGCTTTGAGACCTGATCTATCTTTTCCTTGCACTTTCATCCTTGTTTCATCTATCTAGCTCAGGAAACTGTTCAAGGAGCAAACAGAATGTTGAATCATTCACTTGGAAAGTACAACATGGAGAACTTTACATCATGGAAGAAGCTTGCTCTCATACAGCTTCAGAGCATACATCCTGAGATGGCGGATGTACTGGTAAGAGGTCCTATTAGAATTATGAAAGCTAACACCTTTATAGGACATGATCCTGCTGAAGATGTTGCTGAAGGAGAGGAATCGATGGCTCCAAGACCCCCAAGACCTCAAATGATTCCTAAACCTTTTGAGGAGTACACAAGTGAGGATAAGAAGAGAGCTCAATTAGAGCACGTGGCAAAGAAATTGATCCTTGATTCCCTACCAAAGCTGATGGCAGACAAAGCGCTTGAGCTTGACACTGCTAAGGAAATGTGGGATTATGTGTGCGAGTCCTCTCAGGAGACAGACCAAATGAAACGTAACAAACTAAAGGTAGCTGTAGATAAATACGAATCTTTCTCCATGTTTGCAGGAGAATACATACAAGCTATGGATGAACGCTTCAACACTATAATTGGGGAGCTCAGTAATCTTGGAAAGAAGTATGAGAATGGAGAAATGAACCACAAGATCATTTCCAAGCTGTATCCTAGAGATGATTGGTTTGTCAAAATGACTAGTCTGAGTGAAAAAACCTCAGCAAAATGACTACATCCGAGATATTCGCTCAACTCAAAACTCATGAATTTATAATACAACAGTCAAAAAAGAATGAAGCAGCTATAGCACAAGCGTCATCTACATCCGCTGTTGGCTCTGAGGATATAGCATACTTTGCTAAGAAAGATTTTAATAAGTTTAAGATGAAGAAACCCTACCATAACCAAGAAAGGTCTGCTCCAGCAACACCAACAAAGGAGGTTTCTACAACCTCAGGTTCCCAGCCAGTCGATCTAAAGATCAGCGAGCTGGAAGAGAAAATGAAAAAGCTTCAGAAGTTGCTGATGGAGGCTAAGACCGAGAAGGAAACCAAGGCAACTCAACCGTCATCCTCATATGCCCGCTCAGCAGATCGAAAGACTAGGACTTGCTTTGAGTGTGGCTCTCCTGACCACTTGAAGCATGAATGTTCGAAAGTAAGCAAAGAAGAGAGAGAGCGCTTAAAGCAATGGTTTGAAAGACATGTTGTTAAAGCAGTCAAAAGGGCGCTCTTGACAAGAACAGAAGCTCAGGATATTCCTGAAAATGATGAGGAATACTAACTCTCTTCTGAAGAAGACAATGAGGAGGCCATGCTAGTTCTGATAGCAAACATTGTGGATGATCAGTTTGCTGATGCAGACGCGGAACAGAATGCTAAAACGGCTCTAGCAGTCGATGACAACGAGGTACTTTCAGTAAGCATTCCTAGTTTTGCACCTATGGAGGAGTCAAAGGAATTCACCTTAGATTCTGAGGAAGACTATCTCACGAAACTAAGTGTAGAATTCTCAAAAATGTATGAGATTAAAAATTCAATCATTGGGGAGAACGCCTCGCTAAAACTTAAAATTACAGATTTGACCGAGGAAGTCGAAAGACTGAGGTCTGTAAGTGAGGATTTTTCAAAGCTTAAAGCAAACTTCTCCGAATTATTGACAAATTTTCATAATCTTGAAAAGGAGAACCTTACTTTGAAAAACAAACCCCAAGAAAGGTGCATTTGCAATTATACATCCAGCAAGGCAGTTCTCAATGCCATTGTAAGCCAACAGAGAAATCACAATGATCGCTCTGGTTTGGGCTTTGGATATTCGAATAGAGCAACTACTTCCAAGGAGAAACCAATTCTATTTGTTTCTGCTGGAATGATAAATGCTGAAAAAGAGAAAGGAATTGTCACTGCTGAATCATACAATGCTAAGCCAATTGCTGAGCGAAAGAATTAACGTTCACAGAATACGCCTGTAGGAGACTGCTAAGTATTCATCTGCTAGACCTCAGCAGAGGCCTAAATTAGAATCTGCTAAACATACAACTCATGGATCTCAGCAGAGGAACCTAAGGTTGAATGTTGTGCATGAATCTACTAAGCCTCAGCAGAGGAACAATAGAACTAATACTAAGTATGTGTCAGCTGGACCTCAGCGAAATCTGAGAGCATATACTAAACCGTATTCAGCAAGACCAAGGTATGCTGAGCGTTATGTTCCAGACGCAAGGATAGCTAAACCTACCTTTCACCAAAGAAACCAATATCATTACAATGCTGTAAAGCCAATATATCAGGAGAACACGTTACATAGGAGGAACACCTATGTAAGGCCTGAGCCCAATCCATTCGTATTTCCAAGGGCAAGGAAGGCCAAACACACTACTGCACCGAGATATAAACATGTCAAACATGTTAAGCCAAAGGTTGAAGAAATGGTAAACAGTGAAATCAAGAAGAAAATCTTGAAAGTCACTAAAATGTGGGTTCCAAAAGGAACTATGACCATCGCTAATCCTGCAGGACCCGACGCTAAATGGGTACCGAAATCAACTTAATCATTTGTGTTGCAGGAACAGGGTCCAAAAGCTCAAACTACTTCAAGTATATCAAACGAGTGGATCCTTGATAAGGGATGCACATGACGGGAAATGAAGAGCTGTTCTCTGACTTTCAAAGATTTCTCTATGGATCAAAAGTCAAGTTTGGAGATAACAGTGAAGGCAAAATTGTGGGAAGGGGATGCATAGAGAGCAATGGATTGAGGATAGTTAACGTAGCTCTCGTCTCCAACCTTAAACTCAATCTGCTAAGTATTAGCCAACTTTGCGAGAATGGATACACTATTTCATTTGTCAATACAGGTTGTACTATTGCTGACAATGTTACAGGGGAAGTGAAACTTAGAGGCATCCGAAAGGGTGGCCTATATGTTGTTGACTGGGAAAGTGGTCAGCAAGACTCTTGCTTCCTAACCTTGAACAAAGAGGAAACAACATGGCTCTGGCACAAGAGGTTAAATCATCTAAATTTTAAAACTATTAACCACCTGGCCAAGAATGAACTTGTTATAGGTCTGTCAACTAAGACATTCAGAAAAGAAGGCGTGTGTAAGGCATGCCAAAAAGGAAAGCAGACCAAAGCCTCGTTCAAATTCAATCCAGAGAAGGCTACTTCAGGGAGAATTCTTGAACTCCTACACATGGACCTGTTTGGACCAGTCCAACCACCTACTGTAAACAAGAAAATATATACACTTGTGGTTGTTGACGATTTTTCCAGGTACACGCGGGTTCGTCTTCTAAAGACCAAGGATGAAGTCAAGATCCTTCTGCTTGAGCTGATTCTTAAAGAGTAGAATAACAAGGAAGTTATAGTGAAAAGAATTAGATCAGATAATGGGACTGAATTCTGTAATGGGATTCTGATGGACTTTTGTGCAGAAGCTGGTATTCATCATGAGAAGTCCACTGCTAGGACCCCCCAGCAGAACGAAGAAATAGGACCTTGAAGGAAGCGGTGCAGACTATGCTTGCTGATTCAGGACTCAGTGGAAAGTATTGGGGAGAAGCGGTTATGACTGCTTGTTACACTCAAAATAGGAGTGCGATTAACGGCAGATTTAACAAGACTCCTTATGAAGTGTACAATGGTCGTAAGCCTTCTATCAAACACTTTCGTGCTTTCGGTTCAACATGTTATATCCATAACAATGGGAAGTCTAAACTTAACACTTTTTCGCCAAAATCTGATGAGGGTGTTTTCCTAGGATATGGACATCCCTCTCATAAAGGCTATTGAGTGTTAAATAAGACAACTCAACTTGTGGAAATAACATGCAATGTTATTTGTGATGAGTCTACTTTAGTGCGCAGGGTAACCAAAGGAAAAGAGGACAACAATCATGAGACCAATGATGTTAATGATCAATCTTTACTGAATTCTTTCAAAAATATGAATATTGATCCGACTAGGTCTATGAATGATGCTGATCCAACATTGGCGCACTCAGCAGGTGACCAGACTGCTAACCGGGCCAGTGATGCTAATGATCATGCTGAGGCCACCTCTACAGTATATCTAAATGATAATTCGGATGTTGCGGGAGTTCTTGATGACCAAGATGACGTGGAATCTGCTGAAGTTCTTAGCAAAGGAGTTGCTGAGATTCCAATCGCGGAAGAACCTGTTGCTGAAATCCCAGTTGATAATGTACCTGCCAATGAAGTTCCTGACATTGAAGATCCTGTAGCAGATGCAGAAGGTGGAGTTGCTGACGTTCCAGTTGCTGAGCACCAGGAGAATGAAGAGGAAAATGCTCATGCTGATAACAATCAAGGAGGGGTACCAGTTGCTGAAACTCCAGCACGTATCAGACCAACGTGGCTTCGTGCTCATCCCCTAGACGGTGTTCTTGGAAATGTAAATGATCCTATCTTGACCAGACAAGGAAATGGCAATGCTCTGCTGGCCTGCTACATTTCCAGTGAAGAACTTAAGAAAGTCGAAGAGGCTCTGCTAGATCCAGACTGGGTGAATGCTATGCAAGAGGAGCTTGCAGAATTCACGCGAAACAATGTGTGGGAACTAGTAGATAGGCCAGAGCACCAAAGTGTAATAGGCACTAAGTGGGTGTTCAAGAACAAGAAAGATCAATCCGGCCTAGTAGTCAGAAACAAGGCTCGTCTTGTAGCTAAGGGCTATAGACAATGCGAGGGAATAGACTATGATGAGACGTTTGCTCCAGTAGCAATGCTGAGGCAATTCGCCTATTTCTTGCGTATGCTGCTTCCCACGAATTCGATGTGATGCAAATGGACGTGAAGAGCGCATTCCTAAATGGTGAGCTCAAAGAAGAAGCTTACGTTGAGCAGCCACCGGGTTTCGAACAGGGTAATCAAGTCTACAGGCTCAAGAAAGCCCTGTATGGATTAAAGCAAGCACCAAGAGCCTGGTATGGAACCTTGTCTAAGTTCCTGTTGACCAACGGTTTTCAGAAAGGCAGAATTGATCAAACCCTTTTTCGGATCAAAGCTGGAGACAGTATCTTGCTAGTCCAAATTTATGTAGACGACATAATTTTCGGATCAAAGAATCAAGATCTATGTGATAGATTCTCCGACCTCATGAGTAGCAATTTCCAAATGAGCATGATGGGAAAGATGTCTTATTTCCTTGGATTACAAGTTCAGTAGTCTGGAGAAGGAATTTTTATTCATCAAAAGAAGTATACTCGCAATCTCATAGCGAAATATTGCCCTGAGAAGACAAAGAGCCTAAGGATTCAAATTAGCACAACATGTATTGTTGCGCTTGAGAAGGAAGGAGATGATGTGAATCCAACTCTCTACAGAGGAATTATTGGTTCACTGCTGTATCTCACCGCTAGCTGACCAGATATATCCTTTGCCGTTGGCTTATGTGCTAGATATCAAGCAAATCCAAAGAAGGCTCATTTAGATACTGCTAAACGGATTGTGCGATATTTGAAGTGCACAGAAGGTCTGGGAATTTGGTATCCAAGAGCAGACAGTCTTGCTCTAAGTGGATATTCGGACTCAGATTTTGGAGGATGCAAGATTGATAGGAAGAGCACGAGCGGTACTTGTCAATTTCTGGGACACATGCTATTTAGTTGGTTTAACAAAAAGCAGCACTCTGTTGCTACATCTACTACTGAAGCAGAGTATGTAGCTGCTGCTAGCTGTTGTTCGCAAATTTTATGGATAAGGCAACAGTTGCAAGACTATGGGATTTCTCCCGAATGTGTGCCGATTTATTGCGACAACAATAGTGATATGTGCATTACCAAGAATACGGTCCATCATTCTTGGACCAAGCACATTGATATCCGTTATCATTTTATTTGTGATCATCAGGAGAAGAAGGATATTGATGTTTGCTATATATGCACTGAAGACCAGATAGATGATATATTCACAAAGCCCCTAGCTGAATCCAGATTCAAGGAGTTATGCATTAAGTTGGGTCTTATGGAGTTGGATAATGCTATGGATGAATGAGACGTTGTTCTTATTCTTTCTGGATTTCTTGGATTTCATGAAGACATCATTTAAGTAATCTGGATGCTGAATACGTCTACTGAGAAATGTTTGTTTTCACAAGATTTGTTCGTACAAAGAATGCTAAGCAGACAATGGTTGTTGATCTTTCAGCAAACGTCAAAATTGGAATTCAGATTCGTATAGTTCTGCATATTTCAAAAACCATATCATTCCATTCATTGAAGGTTATCTTTACAAAAGAGGGTTGAGTAAATATAAACAACAACATGCTTCATATTCTAGGGATAATGAAGCTTGAACGGGAAGAAGTCCGTATCCAGAAGATTAGATCGTCCTTCTGCTATCTGAGGAAAGCTCTGCTCCAGTAGCCAGCTGAGCTGCATTCCATTCAGCAGAGGCACAGAAGGGTAAAGCCGGACACATTCTCAAATGCTGTCAAAGATGTAGCCCGCCCAGTCAACTTCGGCTTCATCATCAATGGCCATCATGACTTGCCATGTCTCCCTTGAAAAGGATAGATAGTCGAGACCTTCTCCCAACAGCATGTTGTGGGAGATACAGAATATCACCCAGTAAGGAGTCTGCAGATCATATGCTGAAGCAGAAGGAGTAAACTCAAACCAAGAGGACTGTCGCCATTTCTGCCATGACAACCATTCAGGGGCCACTTCCGTTAATCAGTAGTCCAACAATGACTCTGGATGCCTGGGAAGGCCGAAACGTTGAGAAAAAAAAGTCCGGGGACCAACAGACTCGCTTGCCGCAGAAGAAACCAGAGATGACTCCTTCCTGCACAGAGCAGTCCTTGATAAAGTCTCGGAGAATGTCACCATGGAAAAGCCGTGGGGTGGCTGTGACAAATTGAGCCACCCGCTCTGATTGAGCTTTGTCATGACTGTCTCAGCCACGATGTAATCATTGTCATACAATGAGTACAAACTAGACTCATGGAGAATTTGATTACGGTGTATCTCTAAAGACTGTCCAGGAGAATCCATAATTTCCTCTCTTTCGAGGGAAGACTTGGAAAGAAAATATGAAGAAGTTTGCAAATCAGGCCGCTTGTGTGTTAAGATTCACCACAAGAAAGCTCTTTTTATAGAGAAGAGGCATTACTTTTCACTTATGACAGTTAGATTTCTAGTGAAAAGTCGTGATGATTCATATCTCAGAATATGAAACGATGAGTATAGAAGAATCGTCATGCAGGTCAAATTAACTCAGCCAACGATGTTCGATGGTCATCCGCTGTGTGTTTAATACTCACAGATGGCTGCGATGAGTTGAGAAATGCCACGTCAGATCACTTAAAATTTATTGGAAGAAGAAACGATGTGACGGGACGTACGTATTCAAGGCCGTCGATCTATCCTGTCTGACAGAACCCTCCCAATCGTCAGATTTAATATCCAAAGTATAGCAAAGCCTGCTAGACTTTGAGGACATGGTTGCTACTGCATATTCAGCAGAGTGAATGGATATGCTCGATGAATCATCTGCTAGGACTCTAGCAGAGTTGCAGACAGAGGTCTACTCAGCAAAATCGATTCGGACTTTTACTACAAGTCAATATTTTTCAAAACTATTATATATTGCTTGCACAAGCATATGGTTGGAATCGCATGGTTCGTCAAAAATCACAGAGCTTAATTACGAGTTACTTGAAATGAAATTTTTACAATCTCATATATATGAAATTACAAAAATATTTACATGGGAAAAGAAGGTACAACAAACTTAAAAGAAGGAAGGCAATGGTTTGAAAGGATAAAAATCCACCCCCCTAAGGATGGAGGGAACTAGAGTGAGACCCGAGAATCTCTGCTCTAATAGTCAACTTAATGGCATCTCGTAGGGGAGAGGAAGATGTGGGAAACTTTGGACGCATCGCTGCACCCTGTGAAAGACGAAGGCCGCCCAGTTGACCTCTGCCTTATCGTCGATCACCATCATGGCTTTCCATGTCTCGCGAGAGAAAATCATGTCATCAGGATCTTCTCCTACGACCATGCCGCAGATAATCTGAAAGAGGACCTTGTACTGCGTTTGTAGGCCGTATGCTGAGGGAGTTGGAGAAAACTCGAACTCAGGAGAATCTCTCCACTTCATCCACGAAGTCCACTCTGGTGCTATCTCATCTCTGTGATAGTCCATGACAGTAATCGGACCCCGTGGCAGGCCGAAATCTGCAGCAAAGGTGTCAGCAGTCCACCTCACTATCTGATTCCGGAAGACACCGACAATGGAGTTTCCATTGGCCTCACTCGAACGAATGAAGTACCAAAGATGTTCCTGTTGAAAAGCATGCGGAGTAAGGCACACGAACTTGCCCAGACCGCTGCCATTGAGGTTTGTCATCGTCGTCTCAGCCACCTGGTAATCCGCTTCATATTCTGCATACAGACCAGAATCGCACAGGATTCTGTTTCTTGGTACATAAAGAACATAGGCTGGCTCCATGATATTTTTTTTGGAGAAAGGATTTTTATTTCTTGAAGAAGGGAATGAAAGTTAGCAAGAAGGCGTATCAAGAAAATCTCAAGACCATGCTCTTTATAGAATCACTTTGGTCTACTGTTTATCTCGGAATTCGAACAGTCGCTATAAGAGAACAGTAATCTCATAAAGTGAAGGTCAAATCAGAGATAATTACGTTCAAGCATGGACCAGAGATGAAGAGAGATGAATCTTATATATCGGAGATATAGAGAGTATTGTCAAAACGTGGAATCTATTGACCAATTATACTCATTATCCGACATCAAAAATTATCGTTGATAAGATCGCTCTTGATGTTGAGATTTACGGCTGCTGAAGCTTTCATTCAGATGCGGGAGATTTTTAAATCTTTAAAGAGGTGCATTTAATGCTCGTAGATGGCGCCGATAAATTAAATCGTGTCACGCCATTGGCACTCAAGTTCTGGAGAACGTGCATACCCGCACGACTTGACCCTTTAACCCCAGCCGTTGATCGTATTCAGAAAGGAAGAAATCTCTACCGTTAGATTCAATTAATCTTCCAAACCCTTTCATCTTTCCACAAGACGCGATTCAAATATCTATCTCTCTGAAACCTCTCTCATTCTTTTCCAAACCCTCTCCAAAATTTCTAACTCACTCAAAAATCCCCAACCATGGCAACCAACCCCAACTCTCCAAATACCCAAAATACAGAACCCAGCGGTACCACTCATCCTGAATCATCTCATACAGAAAACCCTGAACACCTCCCACCTTTATTTTTCCGCCCCCTACAGATTCGTCGTTTCATGTTCGACATGCACCCAACTTCACCGGAATCATGAAAAAGGAAGACATTGATGAGTCAGTTCCATACAACAGATTGGTGGTTTTGGCTCGGAAAAAGGAGTTATCCAGCCATACGACTGAGCAAATGCGTCTGGCACAAAAGATAGAATCCTTTAATGCCTCTCGCCGTCAAACACATTCCATAGTGGATTTTGGATCTACTAAACTCATAATTACTGGTAAAATACCTTTCTGCTGAGCCTGACCGATTTCACCCACACATGGTTTCAGAATTTTATGCTAGGGCTGTTATGAATGATGATTAGAAGTCGTTCAAGACTTGCGTATATGGAAATTTTGTGGAAGTAAGTGCTGATTTACTTTCAAGGACGTTTGGGCTTCGAAACTATGGGGCAAAGATCTCTCAATACAAGGTTAATGATCTTGTTGAGATGGAGAAACGCTGGAATCTTTGGAAGAAACCAGGGGAGCTAAAAGACAAGAAAGGGCAGGTAATTACCTTTAAAGTTGCTACACCGATTAACACTCTGTCTGATGAATACAAGCTCCTTGCGGAGATCGTAATCAAGATGCTCCAATGTGACGCCGGTTCCTACTCAGAACTCTCTGCCAAGAAGTATGCTGTTATGATGGCATTGATTGATAATATTAAGGGAAATTGGGCAGAATTCTTCTTTGAGCGATGGGCTAAACATGCTCGAAAGAATGACCATATGGTAGTAGATGGAACGTTCTCTTCGAACGTAAATTTTGGGTTAAAGATCAGCAAATATTTGGAAATGTTGTTAACTAATACAGGAGTGGATCGTGGTGTAAGTCTGCTTCCTACAGACTACATCCCAGCGACAAGGAAAGAGCCCAAACCTGTCAATACCAGGAATCCTCGAAAGCTGACAGAGAAATCTAATGTGGCCAAGAAGAAACCCACATCCCCCGAAGAGCCCGATGCTGCCACTATGGCAGTTCAAATACTATAGCCGGCCATTCCAATGTCTGCTGAAGAGATTGCTCTACTTCAGACGAATGCTGAGACGGAACACTGCTTCAAGAATCTTGAAGAGATTGAGAAACTGGGCAATTTACCCGCAGATCAGATCAATGAGATCATGACTGCGAAGGAAGCCGAACAGCCTCCACTTGTTCTTGGGGCTATGACTATGGCTATTCCAACGAAGAAGAGATCGAACATCACCTCTCCTGCCCAAAAAGTAAAGGAGAAAACAAGGAGAAAGCTGATTCTAATCTCAGAGCAGGAAGAACTAGAGAAAGCAGAAGTAGAGAAGAAGGCTGCTGAAGCCAATCCAGATCACATCCCTTTGTCATCTCGATGCCCGGAAGAGCGGATTCAGGGAGTGAGAGAAATAAAGAGAAAAAGAGACGCTCAAAGAAGAGAGCTTGAAAAGAAGCAATATCAGAAGTTTATTGCTGAGATGATGTTCGAAGGAAGAGACAAAGAATTTGAACGGATCAAGAAAGCTGCTGAAGAACACAAAGCTCAGAAGAAAGCAGCTCAACTACTACAAGAGGCATTTATGGAAGAAAATGCCGCCAAGAAAGGGAAAGGCATCTAAGACGGAAGGATAACTATTCCAATTCCCTCTGTTGACAAAGAAGGAGCCAACATAGCTGAGCAAGATGCTATGACAGACAAAGAGCTTGTTGAAGCAATTCAATCCGGCAGATTCGATAGGGTGGAATCGATTGTGGATTTGGAGAGCAGTTCCGATGAAGAACATTTCATCCGAGAGTCATTCAGACGAATTCCAGGGAATCTGGACAAAGGTCCTTCTGGAGTCGAGAGAGAATTCGATGACCAGGTAGAAGATGGTGCTGAAGCTAAATCCGCTGAGCAGATTGGACACACGGAGGAGCACTCGTTTGCTGAGCACTTATTTGCTGAGGAAGAAGTCCGCTCTCCGCAGATCGCTATCGCGGAATCATCTGCTATGGATGAGGACACAAATCCTGCTGAAGGTCCTCAAGTAGAAGTTCCTTGCGATACTCGAATAGGTATCCATGAGAATTTCTTTGGAACCGATATCAATGGAAAATCCACAGATATATATGATGCAAGTTCTCTACCGAAAATCTCCACAGAATGCGGGGATCGACTTCGATTATCCTTCATTAAAAGTTAGGTAAACTCTGAGTTTGAATTACTTGGACAAAACATTGAAAAATTCGTGACTTTGGTGATTGAGGAGGATGTCAAAGAAATCTTTGCTGGAGTATTGGAGCAAGACACTTCCGATGGAAAGATCTTGGGATGCGAGTTCAGACGATGGAAGAAGTATGATTACATCTCTCGAGAACTTTGCATGGAGGAAAGAGAGATAATGATGTCATGGAAGGGTTTGAATTTCTGGAAGCGTGAGGAGATATGGGCAAACGAATGGATGGACCAATCCCCCTGTTCCAAACAGTATAGTGATAAGGTTGTTATCGCCAGGCTCCGGGCCATTAAAGCTCATCGGCTGACATCTTCTTCACATTCTCTGCCCAAATCTACATTTGCTCCAGATGGGTTGTCTGACATGCACATTCAATTCTCTAAGCGTCAGGCACGAGCAACAACTGAATACAAGAAATGCTAAGCTGAACTTGTGAAGTTCGAAGAGTCAATGCTCGGCTAGCTGCTATTCATAAGGCAGAGGAGCGCAATGCTCGAAGGCTTGAGGTTGTTGCATACTAAAATAGAGAAGCAGATTTGCAGGATTATATGTTAGCACACTCTCTAGCAGAAGCTCGGAAGCTCGAGGAACCTGCAATTATTGCAGCCAAAGCAGAGTATTTGAAAAGCATCGAGGAGGCAGTATATCTGCTAGCCACTACCGAGCAAAGTTCTACTGCTAACACAGGGAACACAGAAGAAGTCATGGAAGAAATCTCCACTTCCACTGCTAGGAGTCAAGCTATCATCGTGCCTACTATTTCATCTTTCCTTGCCACTCCGGTCAGCTCTCTCCAATTTCCAACATATCTGAACTCTATAGTTCAAATGGCGATTCAAAGTGCTGTATCCACCATATCTGAGAGAATGGTGATGGAAGCCACGGACATACGTAGGTAGATTGCGGTAGTCAAGACGAATGTTGATATCATAACGACCAGAGTAAATTCAGTCGAGTCCAATGTTTCCTCTGTTTAGGCTTCTGTGCAGGAAGTCAAGGCAGACGTAGCAGAGCATAAGAAGCAGGTAGAACATACAGTTACATCCTTTTCCTCCAAATTTTTGGATGCAATCAAAGAGGGGGAAGAAAGGAGGATTGCTGAGGCTGCTGAGAGGAAGAAAGCAAAAGAAGCTAGAGCTGCTGCCAAAGAAGAGAAGAGGAAAGCTCTTGAGGACCTAAAGCAGAAGGAAACAAAGCTGAAAATCAAGATGCTCGAAGAGGAGAATGAGCGGATTGCTAAGGATCTTGAGTTAGAAGCCGCTGAACGTGCTGCTGCTCAGAAGTTTTTGGATTCATTTGTGCAGATGGCATCAAGCAAATACGATGAATTGGTGAAGCTAAAGAAACCTGCTTCAGACTCCTGACTACATCCTTACCTCTGGTATATTTTTTTCCTCGCTTGTCTCCGTCTATCATTTTCATTGTACTTGTAATAGACATATCATATGAATGAAAATTGATCAGACTGAGACAACCTCTCATTGTCAATCTCTGATTTTCACTGTGTGCCTTAGTTGAAATACACTATCTGTGTATTCAACATATCTGAAAATGATTGGATTGAGATTGAAAAAGTAAATGTCTGCTGATTTTTCTTGGGTGCTAAAATTTCTAGCATATTACCTTTGCAGCATTTACCTATGTGTTTAATCGTAAAACATTTCCCAGCACTTGTTGAGGGGGAAACTCATTTCTTGGTGCTTGAACTAAGGTGGATAAACTCTGTGTTAGATTGCTAGGATAACATATTTTTTTGTAAACACAGACATTCTTCCTCTTAGCTTAGCAAATGATAGTAAGCTTTGATCGCACCAAAAAGGGGGAAATTGATGGGAAATTATTCCTAAAAATCTCCCTTAGGATTTATTTGTAAAAAAGGTTTTGTTGAATCAAACTTTAGCATGTGGTCAATCATTTGCTGAATTCTAGATAGACTAGCATACCGTGTAATGTCCTGTATAAGTCGAATATTGAGTTGTAATAGATTAGTCTGCTAGAAGATTTCCTAGCAGATATCGAAGGACAGCGTTTGCTAGAAGTTATACGCTAGCAGAATGCTAAGACTTTAGCATTTGCTAACATTCAGCAAACTCTAAAAGATTCTAGCAGAACAGACGTCAAAGGATCGAGTGTCAGCGGAAGCTTTCAGCAACCAAATAAATGATAGCAGATCGCTAATGAACATTAGCAGAGCAAGAGTGTCAAAGGTTGAAGCCATACTGCTGTTCTGACAAAAGTACACACAAAGGACGAGACTTTCCCGAAGTAGTTCGAAAAGTACAGATCAACGCCAAAAGCAACTGATCAAATCAAATCACTCTCGGGCAAAAGAGCCGTTGTGTCTAACGGATATGGAGATTCAAGATTTGAATCTCCATCTATAAAAGGCAGGTCCAAAAGTGAGAATTGACCACTACTGCTTCAATCACAACCGACATTCGCAAACATTCAAGTGTGAGATTCCTTTGACAAAGCGAACAAGCGAAAGGTAGTCAGTTTAGAGCTCGTGATAAAAGGAGTATTCAAAGCTCTCAACAACCAAAAAGTGTCTTTCATTTAATATCTGACACTTTTCATTAAGAGATTCCTTAACTTCGGTTGAGAATCTTCTATCATTGGGATAAGTTCCATCCTAGGAAGATCCAACAGTCATTCCTAAAAAGGATTGACTCCGACGGGCTTCTAGCCGCATTCCTGAATAGTTTCGAGGGAAACTATAAAAACCTCATTAACAGTGAAGGACAAGTTACACGAAGGTTCCGCCCTTGCCTTGGCCGTAGCTGTGTTTGGAAAAGTACGAATCATCGGAGGATAGCTTTGTTGTGGCAGGTTCGAAAGTTCACCGGCTACTACAAGTGTTTGGCAATTCCTTGTACTTTCGTATACTTTTCTAGTGGAAATCTTAGCGTTTCGGCTAAGGAGTGGACATAGATCTATTTGGATCGAACCACTATAAAATGCTGTGTTCATCTACTATTTTATTATTAACTGTTCAAAACTGATTTAAAACCTAGCAACAGAGTTGCTAGCGTAAATCTGAGAAGAAACATATAACATATCTTGAGCTTAAACACTCCTTAAACAAAGATAGGTGTAAGTGACGTTTAATCATTCCACTGCATTTCGTGTACACACTTTAGCACGACGACTCTGATATTTGAGGACCAACACCCATTGACCTTGAAGATTCATCCAGAATTTTCTTCTTTGTGATCGACAACTTCGAATGGCTTAACTTTGACCATTGTATAGCTTCGCCCTACAGTTTAATATTAGCACCTCTTATCGTTCCTTCACCAGCCTAGGAATAATCATCCTGTCCTGCCATCGTTTTGTCTTCTTCTTGTAAATTTCTAATTCTCATATGAAGACAACCTGAGCTCATCAAGCTCATTAAACTATAGAAGCCTCACTTTTCAACCTCATTAAAATTTTGATTCAGCTTCTTCAGCGCCCGTAAAGCCCTATGCTCCATCTTCAGTAGTAAGTGGCAGGCTTTACAAAAAACCACCCTATACGGGGACATTCCTAGTAGAGTATTAAAGGCAGTTCTGTAAGTCCACATGGCATCATTTAGGTGTTAGTACTAGTCCTTCCTACTCGCATGCACAACTTATCATGGATGATTTTTATCTTCCTGTTAGACAGCTCGACAAGATCATTTGTGTGCGGGAGGTATGTTGTACCTACCTTATGTATGATGATGTTCTTAGCCTAAACTCTAGCCAAGCTCTTATTAACAACGTTAGTTCACTCTTCACCTATTAAAGCTCTCAGAGTTCCAAACCTTGTAAAGAAATGCTTATGCAAGAATCGAATTACAACTTTGGGCATTATTGGTCGGACAGGCTATAGCTTCGACCCACTTGGACACATAGTGATGGAGATCCCGTTGGGCTGTAAAACAAGTTTAATTGAAGATCAAATTTGGATAATTTCAAGTTTTTTTAAAAAAAAAATTAGTTTTAATTAATTTCAAATTTTACTTTATTTTCCTCTAGATGTTTAGTTTCTTTCTATTACAATGATATTGAGATATACTTGTTGTATATCTTGATAGATTTTATATGCTTTTAGATTTATTTCCCTTATTAGATTAGGGATATACTTCGTGAGGTTTTCTCCTTAAATATGAAGGCTTAAGAAATTATAGGGAATTCATAGAATTTTGAATTTGACTTATCATTCAGACTTCCTCATCCGTTTGGGGTATTTTCACTATATCTATTGTTGTTGAGGCGAGTTGCTTGTTGGGTAGTAAGGGTCCATCTTCGTCCTTTCCTTCGGTTCTCTAAGGGTCAACTTCAAAGGTATTGGATTTTCCCCATCGTATCAATTCCAGTCGTTTTTGTGTGTGTCTATCTTCCATCGATTTTGGGCTACGATCTAAGCTGATACCATCCTTACCGAAAGGCTTAGATCACAACCCAGAATTGATGGATGATAAACACATGCCAAAATGACTAGAACTGATATGATGGGGAAAATCAAACACCTTTGAAGTCGACCCTTAGAAAACCCCTGGCAAAGACGAAAATGAACCCCTAAGACCCAACAAATATCTCACCTCAACAACGATGGATATAGTGAAGGCACCACAAGCGCATATGGAAGTCTTAATGATAAGCCAAATTAAAAATTCTGTGAATTCCCTAGAATTTTGTGAGCCTTCATATTTAAGGAGAAAACCTCACAAATTTTATTAAACTAAAAACAACAAAAATTGTTCGAAACAAAGCCTATATGAAACTCAAATCCCTAATCTAGTATGGAAAACAAATCTAAAAGCATATCAAATCTATCGAGATATACAACAAATATATCTCAATATCTTTGCAATAAAAAGAAACTAAACATCTAGAAGAAAAATAATGTAAAATTCAAAATTAACTAAAACTAAATTTAAAAAAAACTCGAATTAATCCAAATTTGATCTTCAATTAAATTTTTTTTAGCCCACTGGGAAGTCCATCACATAGTCCACAACCACAAGTATGTAAAGATTACCAAAGGAGGGAGGAAATGACCACATGAAATCGATGCCCCAGACATTGAATAGCTCCATTTCCAAATATTATTCAAAGGCATCTCATGGTGATCATTTAGATTTTCAACTCATTGGCATCTATCACAAGATTTCAAAAACTCGTGAGCTCTTTGAAGAGGGATGAATAAAAATAACAACATTGTAGAGCCTTTGTAGCTATTCGTTGCCCTCCAAAACGACCTCTAGATGCTGCAGCATGGCAGTCTGACAGGTGAGCTTGCTTTTCATGCTAAGGCACACATCTCAACATCATTCTATGTGGGCCAAGTTTGTAAAGAAATTTCCCATCCCTCTAATAAAACTTCTCATCATGAAAGAATCTTTTCGATTGCTGGCCCTTCAACTCAAGTGGCTTCACCATACAGGCAAAAAAGTTAGCAATGTCAGCATATCACATTGCTGAAGCTTCATAAATACTCATCAATTTATCATCGAGAAATCACTTATTGATAGGAAGATTAACCTTGCTGAACGAAGGTTCCTCTAGCCTAGACAGTGATCAGCTAGTTGGTTCTCAGTGTCTTTCATATCTTTGATTTCAAGGTTGAGTTCCTGTAGCAACAACACCCAACGTATCAGTCAAGGCTTAGTATCCTTTTTATCCAGCAAATAACTACCTTTATAGTGACATAAATACTTGGCTTTGAATATACAGCACAAAGTCGCTGCAGCTCGATATCAGTTATCAACAGTGATTTCACAATTCTTCCACTGCAAGTTTGTTATGTATAATACAAATTATACTCACCAAATATATATTTAGCATCAAAAATTTGTTGGATGTCGATTCTCAAATAATATACATATATATTGGTGGATTGAATGTAAACAAATGTTCTTCTCCACCAATATAGTTGCACAATTTATCTAGGTGATCATTATGGTGAACAGTTCTACATCTTCACAAATAAAAATAGTGAAAGAATGAAATTGAGAAGAATAAATACCGTGAAGATGGAGTGATATGCTCATAAATCTACTAACTTATTGCATTCTTTTCTTATTCTTTTATGAATTTTAGTTTGTTTTACTTAATAAATTGAGCATGACTATAGTTAGGAAGGTATTATGCTTGAGGTGCTAAGTTTTGTAGGAAAATACATCAAAAACGGAGAAGTTGATGAAAAGAGGAAGAAATCTACCACGAGGAGCTTCTATTTTGACCAAAGTGGAAGAATTTCAAACGATGCAAGGAAAGAAGTCTGCATCGACCGACATGGATACCTTGTCGGTCAACACGAAGCTGATTGATGCAAGAACACTTCGACCTTAAAAGCAGATCGACACATAGGAAGGTGCATCGACTGACGCTACACCCATGCCGGTTGACGTGAGATTATTTCAACAAGGAA
Organism: Plectranthus barbatus; assembly: GCA_026898455.1. Taxonomy (NCBI): domain Eukaryota; kingdom Viridiplantae; phylum Streptophyta; class Magnoliopsida; order Lamiales; family Lamiaceae; genus Plectranthus; species Plectranthus barbatus. The sequence goes on along the minus strand of JAPKLW010000350.1, from coordinate 264,293 downwards.
ACACGCCTTTTTGAGTTTTTGGCGAGAATTGAGCTAAAAAACCACCTTCTCAACTCAACCCTGAAGTTCAAGACCTTAAGACTTATCCCTACTACTATATAAACTCATGGTTAGGTTATTTTTCACCATCTAGTTCACAAGTCAAGTTCCTAGTCTGTATTTTCCATGTTTGAAGAGTTTGAAGAACCGAATCACAATCCTTTATTTTATGTACTTAAATTCAGTAAGTCTAATTTACTGCAATCTTTAATGCCTATTTTTATGTTGAGTTCATTATACTAGGCTTGAACCTTTATCATATTCTAGGGGCCTCCATCTGTGAAACATGTTTTGATTCGAATTGTTCAAACCCTAATTGGTTTAAATTCTATGATTTTATTTCAAATCTATTTTCAATTGAAGGATCGAGAGATGAAAATTGAAATATGTTTTAGTTGTTAATTGATGGACCGAGAGGTGAAAATAAATAATAGGAAGAGAGATTTTAATACAATTTAATTTTTGTCCGACCAAGAAGAATCGAATTATAGGATTAAATTTGATTTTTATTGAGATTGACTATTTGGTGTTTTTGAGACCGAGAGGTGATATTCACTAATTAGTAATCTAGGTTTTAATTTACCGACTAAGGAATTAATTCAAAATTAATAGATTTTCCACCATTTCTATTTTCATGGTTTGAATTATATGTTTCATGCATGTTGTTCAGATTAGTAGATTTTCCTAGGATCTGTGCTTTTATTTATTTAAATTTCTTTTACAAGTTATTTTCAAAATCTCAAAACGCTTTTTAATTTGGATTTCCCAAACAAAGAATTGAAAAACTACATTCGACATATGAGATATATGATCATTGCACTATCCCTGTGGGTTCGACAACCTTCGAGTACTTATAAATTTTATTTCCCTTTGCTATAATTTGTATGCAGATTTAGCATCGATAAAATTGGCACCCTTGCCGGGGATAGTTAGTTAATATATTGTTATTATCTAGTTTTGATATTTTCGGCCTTAGGTTTTTAGTTTCCTCATAGCGTGTGTGAGTTTAGTGTCTCCATTTCGATCAATAAGGGCGTATATTGGTCAACGTAGAGAAATTGTTTGCATTGACACGATTCTGTGTCGGTCGACTCAGACTGAACTTTTCTCTGCTCGTAGTTGAATGAACACGATAGTCATGGGTAAAAAACTTGAGGCACTTGATCCTGAGATCAAAGCAACTTGTAGAAGAATCCAAAGGAGATCAAAAGAATGTTAGATAAACATAGCAAACAATGAAGAAGCCCCATTGCAAAATATGACACTACAAGGGCAAAGGCCATTTGTGTAAGAAGTGTAGCAGCTTAGAGCAGCACAAGCAGCGTAGGAAGAACATGTTGGGATTGTATACAGAAAGCATAAATGATTAAGTGTTTGTATACTGGCCTTCATTTATGTGTTACATCAACAATTCTCGCTATCTGATAAATGTGAACATACAACGAACTATAATATCCTTTTATCTCGTAGATAGGGATGACCATATGGTGTGTAGGAGATCACAGAGGATCATATGGTTCATTTGACCTAGCGAGATATAAACAGTATCACAGCTGAGACGGTCCCTG
>JAPKLW010000350.1:177448-257686 GCA_026898455.1 Plectranthus barbatus | reverse complement strand
TCCGGCTTTCTGATTCAACTTGGTGGATAATCCTCACCAGATTTCCAAGGAGCAAGGGAACAGATCAGAAGATCAGATCTGTAGGAACACAATCTAAGAAGGAGTTCCATTCCGCTTCAGATCTAACTTCATCGTTATTATTCTCCGATCTGTTCTGTAGATCAAACGATTGAAGAAGGTATTTCCTTTAATCCATCCTATGCAATTAATTTTGTAGGAGCATGCATAGGATTCGCATGGTTTATTTAATTGTATTTATTTTGATACCCTAAGAACGGTCCTGCGAATTAAATAACAACTCACGTTGTTGATTGTAGACTCGAATCCTACAGAACAGGCTACAAGACAAGCAGCCATAAATGATGGGAACAATGGAGAAAAAAGACTGGAGGTTATTAGACTACAACGGTCCATCCTGGACTGATTTCAACCACAACAGGAGGAGCCTCAATTTAGAGTCGTCATTAATGCCAACAACTTAGAGTTGCGGACCTGCCTGATTCAAATGTTTCAACAAAATAAGTTCATTGGGAAGGCTATAGAAGACTCGCACATCTCAACCAATTCATCGTGGTGTGCGATACGGTGAAGCAAAATGGAGTACCCAATGACATGATTAGGATGAGACTGTTCTCATTCTCACTTAGAGACGAGGCACAATCTTGATTTGCCAGCCTTGATAACAGCCATATTTGAACATGGGAGGAGCTTCGATCAGAATTCTTCACCAACTACTTCCTACCAAGTCTCCTGCTCAAGAGAAAAGCTGCCATCACCCACTTTAGCCAGAGGTATGATGAATCTTTGTATGAGGTTTGGAAAAGAGCTAATCAGATTGTGCCCAGGACAAGGGATAGACTCGGAGATGCAGGTCTATCATTTTTATGAAGGTCTGACTCCACACATGAAGGAGTTAGTTGATGCATCTGTTGGTGGAATTTCGATGAAGAAGAGTGAAGTTGAAGGAATGAGGCTACTTGCATACATGGCCTTGAACATCCATCAATGGCCCACAAAATGATAGTTGCAAGTCAAAGCAGTGGAGGCCACTCCTAAGTTTGATATTGTCGCCGGGGTGAAGAAACTCCGAGAGGATATCAGTAAATTGGAACCAGACAAGGGAACAACTGTAGCCGAAGTTTATCAAAACATGGAGATAGTCTCGGTGGAAGCTGATTACATTTACCGAGGTAACAATGGCAGTGCCAGCAGCTCGAGTGCCACAAGTGTAGCGGAAGTGAACTACATCTGTTGTTATCAAAATAGCTATCCGGAAGGAAATCAAGGTTATAAGTACAACCATGGGAGAAATCATCCTGGTTTCTCCTATGCCAATCCGTTTGCAGTCGAACACCCTCCACCTGGTTTCGATGTGGCAACCAGGGGAGAAGTTATGGAGAAGAAAAAGTCTTCTGGAAGAGACACTACAGAAATTCATCAAAAGCATCTACAATGAGTTTAGAAAGGTTGAAAATAAGGTAAAAGGTATGGCGAACCACATGCAACTGATGACAAAGCACCTTCAAATTTTGGATACTCAACTGAGTTAGATAGCCACCACTCTCAGCAATCAACACAAGCCTGGACAACTTCCAAGTGCAACCGAGGTGAATCCAGCAAAAGAAAAACAAGTGAATGCGATTGCCTTAAGATCCGGTAAGAGGTATGAAGGTTCGAGCCAACTAAAAATAGAGTTTGGGGGAGCAAGAGAGGGGGATCCCACGGAGGACCTCACTATTTTGACCAACACAAATTTTATGTCGGTTGATGTTGAGGATACCATTGATAGAAGTTCTTCGAGAAATCCCTAGATATATGAAGTTTTTGAAAAGGGTGATTACTGAGAAGAAGCACTTCGTGGAGAACAAGACTGTCAGAATTTATTAGAAGTGCATCATGTTTCTTCAAAACAGATTCCAACTTGTTGTGCGACACAAGGGCAAGTATCAACCTGATGCCTTTGTCCATCTACAAGAAGCTGGAGATCGGGGAAATGAGAGGCACAACAATTACTCTTCATATGACTGACCGGATTGTGTTTCAACCCAAAGGTATCGTAGAGGATGTTCCAATTAGAGTTGGTAATCTTATTTTTCTTATGGTTTTGTAGTTTATGAGATGAGGGAAGATGCCAACATGCCGATGATACTTGAAGAGAGTTCCTAGATACTGCTGGAGTTCTGATTTATAGCAAGAAAGGGGAGATCACTCTTCGAGGGAATGACGAGTCTTTCACCTTCTCAATTGACAAAAATAAGAGGAAAAAAGACTGCAATTAGGTGATCACTGCCGAAGAAGAAGAAGAAGAGGAGCCGTAAGATAAAGAAGAAACAATTCGGTGGGAAAGAGGCAATGAGGGAGTGAAATTGGCAATTAAGCTGCCACATTCCAAGTTCAACACTATCGTGAAGAACCAACGAGTATTTATTATTGATTTGAGGGGCCGAGTGTAGGGTTTGAGTCTACGATGGACAACACGAGTTGCCATTAATGAATTTCTTGCCAATGATCGTTCTTAGGATACCAGGAACAAATTTTAATTAAATAAACCATGCGATCCTATGCATGCTCTTACAAAATTAACTGCAGAGGATGGATTTAGAGAATACCTGATTTCACCGTTTGATCTACAGGTCTAGATCGGAGCCAATAACGATGAAATAGATCTGGATCTGAATATGAACGCTGGCGATGAACAGTTGTTCCTACAGATCTGATCTTCTGATCTGTTCCCTTGCTCCTTGGAAATCTGGTGAGGATTATCTACCAAGTTGAATCCGAGATCTGGAGAAAACGATCAATTTCTCCCTCTGGATAGCCGCCGCCACTCTCTCTCAATTTTCAATATACTGAAAAACCCTAATGTGATCTGATAGAGAGAAGGCCTTTATATAGTGTTAGGGTTTTGAGAAACCCTAACCCTAATGGGCTGTGAGCAGTTATTGGGCCAGACCAGGGACCGGATGCAAATAATAAAGTGGGCCCTCTTTATTAATTAATCCTTCCTTGTTCAACCCAGAACATAATTAATTAATAAAACATTGTTTTAACCTTCACCACGGTAACAATGCTGACTCGCCCCTTTATTACCACGTTATTAGGAACGAGTTGCACCAAACTAACATGATCCACATATTTAAGATTTTAGACATTCATTAATTTATTTGGCTTATGACAATCAGCCACAATTAATTAATCTATTATTTCCTGAGTAATACCACTCACTCCTTTTCACTTATGCCTGAATTAAATAATTCAACAGGCAGGGTTTAGCATAATGAACCTTGTGAGCTCCTCAGGGAATGTCACCATCCTGAAACGAATATGCTTACCTAAACGTCCAGACTAAGCAGGCCACACACAAATTTCCAACACCCAAAATACAGGTATAAGAGTACATGTAAGACTCGCCACCATGGTAAATCAAAGTGCCGTCAATCTGTGTGTGCCCCTTATCCTTCAGTTAGGTTTAAGATCATAGGAAGTATGTTAGGGATCTGGCTCATTCATATGTCAATGAGAATGGCACATCCCATTGTTGATCCCATCAATACATAACCATGTACCGACACATCAAGTAGCTAGGATAAGCCCACTTATGAACCGAAGTGCCGCAACTTAGACCGACAGCCTATCCAGGGACCGTCTCAGCTGTGATTTTGTTTATATCTGGCTAGGTAAAATGATTCATATGATCCTCTGTGATCTCCGACACACCATATGATCATCACTATTGGCGAGATAATAGGATATTATGGTTCGTTGTATGTTTGTTTAATCAGTTAGCGAGCATTGTTGCAACAACATATATGAAGATCAGTGTACAAAACACTTAATCATATATGCGTTCAGTATATAATCCCAACAATCTCCCACTTATACTTAAAGCATAATACCATTGCTTTACCAAAGTATTAAGTGTGTCTATACAGTCAATCACTCCCACTGCATTCAAGTCACCTCTTGTCATGATTTCTCGTATGATGTGATTCCACACATCCTATGTGTTTCACCACCTTGTGAATCTTGGGTTCCTTTGAGTTTGTCATTGCACCAACATAATCATAATTCCTTGTGATTTAATTAGGCAAACTCAGAACACACACCTCTAGAGGATGGCATCGGAGCTATACTGCTTCTTGCGAAGCTAATGAAGCTGGCAAAAACTCAGCCTTCATACCGGAATCCGCAACACACTTCTGTGTTAGATTCCTATAACTCCTCCTCTAAGGCCAACACGAAGTTAGAGGTCAACTTCCTTTCAATATGATCCTCCTGGATATCCGATGCCATTCAACTCACATAGCACACTTGTAAACCGATGTGCCTATCCAGAGTTGAACTGATGTCTGTCTAACATGCTTATAGCATTACAGATATCTGAACTCATTCATCTGTAATATAGAAAGACAACAATCTTTCTTTCTATGAACGACTCATCACAGAATCAATTTAAGCGACTTGAGATACCTGAACATCCTTTTCTTGTGACAACACAAGACTTTAATTCAAAAGGTGTTCCAAAATCTCATAAGTCCTACTTCTGAAACTGTTTGGATAACCATCCTTTATGCCTGACAATATCCCCACACCATTTCCGAATGTGAAAATAATATCTGCATAATGTGCAAGGAAAACCACGCTTCCGCTGACACATAACTGGTACATGAAACTATCATTCTCGATAGACAATATCGAAATATCTGTTACATGACCTTGAAGCTCCTTTAAGTTCATACTTGAACTAACTTGGCTTCCAGACATGATGCCTTTCACTTTGAAGCATATAACTTATTTGGTTGTCGCATGCAGATGTCGTCACCTTTTATCATGGTACCCGTTTATAAAATACGGATGACATCATCTATCTTCTAGATAATTAGATTCATATGTGTTGTTATGGTTCAAAGAATTCAAATGGGTTTAATAGTTGCAACCAGTGAGAAGGTCTTGTTGTGAAACATACCTTGCTCACTAACCTAGACACTCGAATATACTAGGTTACCATTCGATCATTTTTCTTGTATATCAATCAGTTGCCTATAGCTGGAAAGTTATTTGGCAATCACTGATCCTGATATACAACCATAACATTTACTGATTCATTTCTGAATCTATAATTTGATGTCATTAAACTGCATCTTTTGTCTTAACAGCTTCGTTGCGATTTAAGGGATAAGTACGATATTGTTCGTTAAACTGGGAACTAGTCCAGAGACTGTTTCCACGAACTAGTACCACTAAGCCTGTTAAGGCAACCTCCCACTGCAACGATGCTCCTTTTACGTTGTTAGTTAATGGTGCATTAATTTGTGGTTTACCACCTTACACAGGTGACCGTGCAATTGGTACCATACCTTCCAAGGTATGCTCAATATGCCACGGGGTATTTCCTGATGGATTTGAATTGTCTTATCTAGAACGTTAGAGAACAATCTCATATTTGGATTCATGGTTTTATCCTATACAACTTGCTTGTATCTAGGATACACAAAGCAACCATCTTTTGAAGGTCGTATCATCAATGCAGACTCTATTCATTATCTAGATGTAAGGGTAGTCAAGCTGCATGAAGTTTATCGCTATGAGCTTATAGATCCGCCTGCCATTGCTCAGATGCTGGCTCCCAAGAAGAGGGCGATGGAGGAATCTTCGATGGCCCATGAGGATACCCTTTCTTCTATGAGGGTTGGTGGTACCTCTGCAACTCCGACTGTAAAGGTGCACGAGGATCGTTGAGTTGTGGGTGCGGATCGCCAAGGTGTGGGCAACTGCCAAGGTGCAGGCGGCCACCCTAGTTCTCACCACTCCTCAAGGAGCCGCGACGACCGCTCTTCGCACAAAATTCCTCTAGTAACACGTTGGTGGAGGAGCAGTCCGACAGAGGTAGGTGGTTGTCTTGGAGGCTACGGATTCAAGAAGGTGCAGGCTCCGGGCTTGGCTAGGTAGCTAGGTTACCTAAGCCGCAGGGCAGGGTATTTGTTCCCCTTCCACCACAAGGCCCCGCCCCAACTATAGAAGTGCAAGTCGCGCAGATGGAGTCCTTTTGCGGCAAGGTGCAAAGGCTGCTCCTAGAGTCTGCGCCTCTTGAGGAGTGCAACATCAATATCGTGCACCAGACTTTGGACGTGGAGCGTAGGTTCTTGTAGGTAGTTATTTACTTCATGAGGTTTGTGCACCTTGAATGTTTCTAATTATACCTTTCCTTTCTCCAGATGAGCATGGATGCCATCAACCTACATAAGGACCTGGTTGTGAAGGTAGACCACCTAGGCCCGGGGTTGCGAAAGGCGAGGTTTCACTTGGCCAGGAGAAGGGGTGTCGAGCTGACTTGGCAGGTAGGGTGAAGGTTCTGGAGTCCAAACTGTGCAAGGCAGATACGAACCTGGCGTGATCTCGGGACGAGCTTGTTGAGCTGTAGGGGTGGTTCGCGCACCTTGAGAAGGTGGCAGAGGTGACCTCCTGGAAGGATGCTGAGGTGAACTCTCTTCGTAAAAGGCTATAGGTGCAACGAAATAGTTATGAAAAAGAGGTGGTGGCCTTCGAAGCGAGGGCCGCACGCATGTGGGCAGGTGAAGGCTTGGACTATGAACAGTTCATCCTCTAACCAGACTTCAAGGAAACATTTGACGTGTGTATTTTCTGCTTTGCTGCATTTCCTTTCGCCTTTGTTTCTTTCCTTTTAATCCCTTTATATCTTTAAGTTTATGGTGGAGGAGGACACGCACATTGCTGAGTCCAAGCTGGCTTCCCGAGTGGTGCCACAAATACCTTCGTGCATGTTGTAAATGCCCCGTAGGTACCCCCTGCTTTCCCTGATGCTGCTATTAGCCAGCCATCCTCCCCGAAGTTTCCCTCTACACCTGTAGGCCCTCCATTGGGGGGTTGTGTTGAGGTGATACCTCCACTACAAATTCTCGGGGTGATGGCTTCATTCTTCGACCTGGCAACCTACCTCAGCCTACACCTCCTTCGAGCCCCAGTACCTTCTCAGCTTAGGACCTACCTGCAGTTACTGATCCTACCGCTCTCGGGTCCGTTGAAGCCGACTCCGCGCCCAATCCTTCTAAGATTCTGCCTTAATTTTTCTTTATAATATTTGCTGCAAACAATTTTAGTTTCCTGCATGAATACCTTTAATTTCAATTTTGAGCAGCTCTTTTTAAATTTTTGTAATGCCTTTTTTTGGGGTTTCTCTGTAGGTGGCCCCCTTTTGATCGTTTTATGCATCATTGTTTTTGCATCCTATGTTCTTTATTATGCTTGCTTATTTAGCCTGGGGTGGCCCTTGTTGGTACGATATGTGCTACCTTCTTATTGCTTGGATTGACAATCTCGTAAATAGCATAGGCTAATAGTAAGCATGTGCAGGATTAAGGGAGAGACATAACCTATTATTGTTGTGTTGATGACATCGGTTAGCGTGTGTGGCTTAAAAACCTGTCATAGATACCCTTTTCTAATAAGAGTGAGTGTGGGCGATGCCAAACGCACGCCCCTCCGATGCTTTAGTCAGTAACGGTTCGATGAGTAAATAAAGTAAAGTGTATAAAATGTAGAGAAAGCATATCTAGTGTTGCGGGTAGGTGAGGCTTCGCGTACCTCGTGCGTATCTACCTCTACGAAGTAGAATGCGTTGGGGTGGGCAATGCTTTAGGCATCGCCCCTCGAACGCTCAAGTTAGTGAGCATGATTGTGATAAAAGAATGTAATAACAGAACAAGTTTAAGAGAGGCTTATTTGAGGTGCCAGGCTGTTTGATTGGCACTTATTGGTAGTATTTCTTGTGGTGCTTGATATTCCAAGAGTTTGCAATTTCTCTTCCATCTATCGTGATTAGGTTGTACGCACCTCGACCGACCACTCTCGAAATGAGGTAGGGTCCTTCCCACGTTGGTGCAAACTTTCCTAGGTTGCGATCTATGGTGTTCTGGAAGACTCTCTGCAGTAATAGGTCTCCCTCTTTGAGACTTCTTAATTGTAACTTGGTGTTGAAAAGTCTTTCTACTTGGGAGGTAAGTCGAGCCATGTTAGCACGTGTTTTGTCATGAGCTTCATCAATTAGCTCAAGATCTCTGAGCAAGTCTTCTAAATTTCTACCTACATCGTGAAACTCAATTCTTGGGCTTTTGGCTCTTATTTCTACAGGTACCATCGCGTCTATTCCATATGCCAATGAGAATGGCGTAACGCCTGTGGCTATTCTTGAGGTTGTCCTGTAGGACCAGAGGGTGGCAGGTAGTTCTTCTACCCATCAGCTCTTGTATGTGTCGAGGCATTTATTCAAAGTTTCCATAAGAGTCTTATTTGTTGATTCTGCGAGTCAGTTTGCTTCTAGGTACCTCGGGGTGGAGAAAATGAGTTTGATTCCATATTTGTCGCAAAATGTCTAAGCCTTCTGATATGTGCGTAAAATGACCTATATTTTGATGTTTGTGCATGCATGTTTGTGTTCATTTTACGCCCATTTCATATGTTTTTTGTTTGTTTTCATTGTGTTTTCGTGTTTTGTGTGATTTGGAGTGTGTAGGATAGGTTTGGAGCATAATTCATCATTTTTGGCTAATTTTTGGTGGAAAATTGACCGATCCAAGTTGCAAAGGGTGTGAGGATCGATCGAGATAAGCAAGGAAATAGTAGAAAGGATTTAAGAGAGCAGGATCGACCGATCCTGTGCAGGATCAACTGATCTGGCTGTTTAGAAGACAAGCTCGATCGATCATGAAGAGATCGATCGATCTGGACTATTCAGAGAGGCATCTTGATTGATCCAGAGTCAGATCGGGCAATCCGGAGCGGGCGGCTTTGTCGGTTTTTAGTTTCAATTCATCTCGGGCGATCCAATCTCGAACGGAGCGATCCGGGGCTCTGCCAACTCATTATAAAAAGGGGGAAACTCGCATTTTTGGGGGGACTTTTGGCACTTTTGACTTTTTAGGCAAAATGTACATAGTTTCTCTCTTCAATTCCATACTCCATCATGTCCAACCCTAATTCAAGGTATCCAAGAGCATATCTACCATTCCTTGGTGAAGAATTGAAGACTAGAAGGGGTAGATCAAGACCAAGCAAATCCAATTGGGGAAGAAATCATTTACTACTTATCAATTGTAATGGATCTATTTCAATTTAACTTTGTTTTGATACAATTGAGAGGTATGTTGTTCTATTTCCATTTGGATGTTGATTTGAACAAGGATGTATGAAGATTAGGTTGTATCATTGTTTGTTTACCTCCCACTTTATTATTGAAGCATGCTAGATCTAGTTCCAATTCAACTTCATGTAGGTAAGAGCAAATCTAATTGATAATTGACATAATTATTGCAGCCAATACGCCGATAGGCGTGTCGTGAATAGCATGCCTTCATATGTATCTCGATCCAATCCTTGTGCGGAGGAAGTGCATATGTCTAGAATTCACGAGCTATTTGGAGTGATTAAGGGGTTGATAACGTAACTGTTTGAGATTTCTAATTTCATCCACGGTCGATTCACCGGTACAAAGGGGTTTGGCTAGAAATGAGTAAAATGATCATCTTTCTAGGGTTTAAAATGTGTTTGCATTGATTACTAACCTAATTGGATTACATCTACGTTTATTTCAACATCCTATCTATCTCATTTGAGTGTTTGTTTGTCTTGTTCTACCTAAGTGTTAAGGAAATTGATTGATTGTATTTAGAATGCAATATTATGAATTTTGGTTTTGTTTGTTTTTTAGAAATTATTGTTAACTTAGTTTTAATTGAATACCTAGATTGTTAAAAATCACTCAACAATTTTGTATTGCCTAGCTATTTGACTTTATAGTAGTATCCCGATAATCTAGTGGGCGAAGGGAAGAAGGACCTGGATTGATAATTAAACCTTGAGCGTGCATTGAGAATTTGTGTGAGTTTTTAGTGTGCATCAAGTTTTTTGCGCCGTTGCCGGGGAATTTTATTAAGTAGGTTACTAGATATTGGGGGAAGTGTTAAGTTTGTAGGCTAGGTGTTTGTGTTTTTGTTTAAGAGATTAAATTCTTTGTTTAAAATTATTTTGATGTTGATTTGAGATTGGAGTTTGTTTAACTCTTGTAGGAGTGCACGACCATAAGAACAAATGAGCACTCAAGCTTAAAAAAGAAGGGGGAGCCGAAATGGAGAATCATCGAGGAGTCGCCATGGAGAGATTGGATAATTTACAAAAGCAAATGGAGGAAATGAAAGCCAAAATGCTGGAGAGACAAAGGCCACGAAGGACACTCCGAATTGTGTATGAAAATATGTGGGAAGATGATTACTAATGGCCGGGAAATGGAAGAGAGTACCAAACGGTGAAAGCCGTAAAGGAGACCAACAAAGATGATTGGTTGAGAAGTCAATTGGATAAAATGCAAGAACAACTTAGGTTATTAAGGAGTTCAAGTTGAGAGAGTGAGATGGTCAAGGAAAGAACATGTGATGAAAATGATGAGATGCTTGAGGAGACTCCGATTTAAGAATCAATTATCGTTAAGCAATAGAGTGAAGCAAAGCAAGAGGGGCAGCAATCACATGAAGTGTTACCTCAAGAAGTTAAAGAGGATGAAGGCACCAAGGAGGAGATGCTAGTCGTTGAAAATGAGAAGAATAGTGCTATTGAGAAACCTTCACTTGAGGAAGTGCAAAAAGTTTCGGCCTTGGTACAACTTTATGAAGAGAATAATGAGGAGGAAACTATGTCTGAAGGTCCATGTGGCGATGTGGTGCTTACATTTCCTTCACGATTGATAGACAAGGTGGAAAAGGAGGTGATTCTAGGAGACAAGGTGAATGAATCATATGATTTGATTGAATTGGAATTTGAACTACAATCAAACGAAGAACAAGTCGAGTCTATTGTAATTTGAATTCATTTGGATGGTTACTTGGAGATCAAATCAAAGAAGGAATCACCACCCTTTATAGTCACGATTGTTAAGACATGCAATCCTCATTTGAAGGATGAGAGGGGTGCAAGGAAGATAGAAAAATATCTTAAAAATCAACAAGATTTTTGACAATGGATGATTTTGTAAGGTTGTCGAGCTACCGACGTTAATGGAAGCGCTTGTTGGGAGGCAACCCAACCATTTTTCTTTCTTTTGTTATAACTTTTGACTAGGTAATTTTCTTAATGTTTATTGTTGGATTGTTGATTACTTGGTTGATATGTGCTAGGGGGAGCATTTGGAGTATGAAGAGTGATTGACTATCGTCAGCTAATTTTATAAACTTAGTCTCACTTGACTAAGTTTGGGGGATGTGTCGGTTGCCGATTTCGGCTTACTCTTCTCCTCTCTTACCTCCTTACCTATTTTAGAGTTTTAGTTGTTGGATGATTTCTTCCATTGATGGATTTGATTCGATATGGTTGTAGAATAATTTATACTCTTTACTTTGGAATTTCATTGGATGATGTTCTTTTTATGGTATGATTTGGTTATGTATGGCATTAATTTTGAGTTAGCATGTGTTTATACATCATATCTTGTTGGTTTGTGGATGTTGATGATTGGATAATGGTTAAAATGGTGGTGCTAATGGAGAAATATCTAATGCATTTGGATTTTTGGTTTGTGGTATGATGGTGGAAATGAGATCTTAAGAAAATGAATATGCTCAAATTTAGTGGTGTTTGTGTTTATGTTGAGTAGGAACCATAATGCATTGGAGAAGCAGTTCGATTGTGGATACCGATGGGTAACACATTTTATCATTCTCCTTGCCATTTAGATTTGTTTGCATATTAGTTGTTTTTAGGGTCATTTGTGTGATTGTGTGTGTATGTTAAACCCGAACTAGGCATGAGATTTACTCATGATTTACTAGTGAAGTTTGAATTTTACCTCAACCTATGATAGGGCAAAATTTCGTTATCGAAGCATGTTTGAGTTAAACTTTTGAATTACCGAGTTTTGTGTTTGACAAAAAGTTGTGAGTGTTGAGCCGTGATATTGTCATATCCTTTTCGATTGTGAGAGGCGAGATTGAGAGCAAGAAATCTAGAACTTGCATCTATTCTCGATCTATTAGCATGAGCGTGTGACTAGAAAATGATATAACACAATCAGTTCCTAGTCCTACCTTGCACATCGGGAGTATAAGGTGTTACTTGATCATTTGATTGCCTTTCATATTTTTGATCCCCGTGATTGAGCTTAATTGGAGAATTTTCTTTGATATTATTAGGACACAGTTTGGGGGGAAATGAGAGTATGAGGGTGAATACGGTGTTGTGAGCTTGGGTTGGGAATTGATTGATTTGATGATATTCGACATTGCATTTATTGAGGCATGAAAGGAAGGGCAATTAAGAATAAAGGTGTAAGTCATAGAAAAATGGTCACCTACAAAAATTGTTGGTAAATAAGATGGTGCAAGTCTTGAAAATAGGCACCCACAAGAAAAATGAATGATGTTGTCACTGAAAAGGAAAAAAAAAGAGAAAAAATGAAGAAGAAAAAAAAGAGAAAGAAAGAATTGAGTATGGAATAAGCCTCGGGTTTAGTGGTTGAAAATAACAATTTGGGGGGTTCTTGGGAATTTGAGGAGTTTAGTTACTTTGGCCCAAAACCACGTACCTCTTAGTTAACCACGTTATAACCCAAGCAAAGACCTTCTTCATTCTAGAAGCTAGCTCGTTGTAGTATAGTGGTGAGAATAGATGCAAGCCTATGGAAAATGAGCTTGATATCTTGTGTTTGTGTGAATTGTCTCTATACACGTTAGGAAGTGTGTTTAATTGCTTTCATCCAAATTTTATGAGTGGTTTGAGTCCTTAGCATTAACTATGTCACAAAGTTAGGTGATAATTGAAGGAACACGCCGGTGAAGGCGGATCGTCCCCACGATCGATGTTGGATACCAAACGTACATATACATGGTTTAATTAAATTAAATCAAGGAGATCAAAGAATTACCAATAGATCTATACAGATCTGAAGATCGATTCCACTGGAGATCTTCTAGCCTGTGTCCCACGAACCACGATTGGATACTGGGTGGACATCAATCCTCTGAATCGTAGATGCCAATCCAAAACTCTAGATCTACAATGTTTGAGAGAACTAAACCCTAACCGTCGCTCAACACATGAGCTTATGAAAATAACAACTAGGGTTTTTCTCTCAACCATAAGATCCTATTTATAGGCATCTTCTAGGGTTTCTAGTTGGGCCAGGCCAGGGATCTCTAGAAGGTATCGGATTGGGCCTCCCATAAGTCCAAACACATATATTCAGCCCAGAATATAAATTGAACTTATAACATTAATTCATTCCACTAGAGAATTAATGTTGCAACTTCCATCCTATCCTGATGTGAATCAGGGCTTCCATTTGACTTAATTAATTCCCCGTGTTTAAGATAACACACATCTATTAATTAATTAAAAGCTCTGACAGTATTAATTAATTAATTAAAATCTTAATCCTTAAGTTGTACCCGCTCAACATTATTATTGTATCGGAATAAATTCCACCTGAAGGGTTTAATACGATAAAACTTATGAGCTCCTTAAGGGGATGTCATCAACCTGGATGCCTAGGACACGGTGCCTTAATGTGACTATATAAACACATACAAATAATGTTGTTACCCAAGATACGGAGCATATTGAATCATCCTTTTGATTCTCACCCATGGTAAGTCAAAGTAACAAACAATCATTTGCATATATCTAAATATCACATCTAGTGTTAAGAATTATCAAAGTCGCCGAGACCTTGGTTCTTCATAGAGTCAGAACAGAAGAACACGTCTCACTGCGATCCATTCAATGCGACACCACGCACTAGCATAAACTAATAACCAAGACTAGTTATCTCAAGTTTATACTACAACCTAAAACGATAGTTTATTCAGAACTATCTCAGTTATGAATACGTTTTATATCTTATAAGGAACCCAACAATGCGATCTTCAGCGGGACGATGCACCCACCACATTGTCTACAATAAAAGATAAGTGGATATACATGAAATCATAAGAAAGCAACAATGTGATAACATTTATTTCAGATTGATTTCAGTTTAATCAAAGAGATTAAATACATGAGAAAGCTCACTTAAAAGTTTGCTTTACAATATACACCAACAATCTCCCACTTATACTAAAGCTAAACTTTTAGTATACACACATGTCATTACAATTCTCCCACTTAGACTCAAAGTGTAGCTGCTACGTATCGTAAACCAAGACCCTCCACGTGTTTCTCGAAGATCTTAGTTGTCAAAGTCTTCGTGAAAGGATCAGCCAGGTTATTCAATGACGCAATCTTTTCCACAGCAACGTCACCTCTCTTTACGATTTCTCGTATAATGTGGTACTCCCTTTCAATGTGTTTGCTTGCCTTGTGGGCTCTAGGTTCTTTCAAGTTTGCTACCGCACCAGCGTTGTCACAATAAATTGTGATACACTTCGGCACACTCGGAATCACCTCCAAGTCCAACAAGAAGCTCTTAAGCCAGACAACTTCTTTCGCAGCCTCTGAGGCAGCCACATATCCAGCTTCCATGGTGGAGTCCGCGATGCATTTCTGCTTCACACTCCTCCAGGATATGGCCCCACCTCCCAAGGTAAACACATAACCCGAGGTGGACTTTCTCTTATCTCGGTCAGCTTGAAAATCTGAATCTGAATAACCCAAAGGGGTCAAACTATCTAATTGGTAAATCAACATATAATCACGAGTTCTTTTCAGATACTTGAGAATATGTTTTACCGCAGTCCAGTGCCCCTGACCAGGGTTAGATTGATATCTTGCCACCATGCCAACTGCATAGCAGATATCAGGTCTAGTACAGAGCATAGCATACATAATGCTTCCTACAGCCGAAGCATAAGGAACCTTTGCCATCTCATTTGGCATTTTGGGACACATGTCCTTAGATAGAGGAACTCCATGTCGGAAAGGCAACAATCCTTTCTTGGAGTTTTGCATGCTAAACCTGGCAATAAAAGTATCGATATAGGAAGCTTGGGACAGACACAACATTCTTTTCTTTCGATCACGAATGACCTTAATACCAAGAATGTACGCAGCATCTCCCAAATCCTTCATCTGAAACTGTTCCGACAGCCACACCTTTACGTCCGATAATACCTTCACATTGTTGCCAATAAGAAGAATATCATCTACGTACAATACTAAGAATACCACCAAGTTTCCATTGCTCATTTTGTACACACAACTTTCATCTTGACACTGTTCAAATCCTAAGGACTTGATCACTTCGTCAAAACGAATGTTCCAAGATCTAGAAGCTTGCTTAAGTCCATAAAGAGACTTCTTTAGCTTCCATACAAGATGGTCTTGGCCTTTCTTTACATAACCTTCAGGTTGACACATATAGATGTCTTCATCCAGATTTCCATAAAGGAAAGCTGTCTTTACGTCCATTTGCCAAACCTCATAGTCCATGTAATTTGCTATGAATCAGAGTATACAGATCGACTTTATCATAGCTACCATTGAGAAGGTTTCATCGTAATCGATTCCCTCTCTTTGAGTGAATCCCTTCGCCACCAACCGTGCTTTAAAGGCAATGACTTTTCCGTCAGATCCATTCTTACGCCTATAGACCCACTTACACCCAATAGCCCTTTTGCCATCAGGAAGGTCTGTAAGGTCGTACACACCCATATCATCTATGGATTCAATTTCGGAATCCATAGACTTATGCCAAGATGTTGCATCTATATCTTGGACCGCCTCTTTGTAAGTCCCGGGATCGTTTGTTTCATGTTCACCAATATGGACCAAGTCTGAAAACTCTCCCACACCCATGAAACGATCAGGCTGAAGAACAACCCTCCCACTGCGACAAGGTAGTACCTGTGTAGGTACATTAGAGTCAACACGTTGTGTAGCCTCTTGTGGTATATCACTTAGTACACTCGGTGTACCATTATCTCCTCTCAACTCATTGAGAATAATCTCACTCTTGGATTTATGCTCACTTATATAGTCTTCCTCCAAGAATCAGGTGTCGGTGCTCACCACTACCCTTTGATCCTTGGAACTATAAAAATAATCGCCTCTCGTACCTTTAGGATATCCTATAAACAACCGTACTTTCGTTCTAGGTGCCAACTTATCTGCTTCCTTATCCAACACATGTGTTGGGCAACCCCAAACTCGAATGTGGCTAAAGCTAGGCTTTCGCCCAGTCCACAGTTCTATTAGAGTCCTTGGAACCGATTTAGAAGGTACGCCGCTGTTTCCAAGACATGACCCCAAAACGAAGTAGGCATAGTGGCATAACTCATCATCGACCTCACCATATATAATAGAGTTTTTTTTCTTCTCTCTGCTACCCATTTTGTTGCGGAATACCGAGTGCAGACAATTGAGATGTAATCCCATTATCCAATAAGTATTGCCTAAATTCAGCACTGAGGTATTCGCCACCCCGATCAGATCGTAGTGACTTGATACTTTTACCTTGCAGATTCTCCACTTCAGCCTTAAATTCTTTGAACTTGTCAAAGCATTCAGACTTGCGGCGCATCAAGTAAATGTATCCAAACCTGGAGTAATCATCCATGAAAGTCACGAAATACTCAAAACCACCTCTTGCTTGAATGGACATAGCCCCACACAAATCAGAGTGAATCAACTCTAACACATCTTTGGCTCTATTTCCTTTAGCCTTAAAAGGCCTGGAAGTCATTTTTCCCTCCAAATAGGATTCGCAGACTGAGAATGATTCAACTTGGAGAGACTCCAATGATCCACTACTTACCAGTCTTTGGATCCTCCTCAGATTAATATGACCCAATCTTAAATGCCAAAGATATGTTTTATTCAACAGAGAAGAAACTTTTCTTTTAGATGATGAAGATGCATGACTTTCAGTTACAGTATGATATGCACAAGTAATATTACACAAAGAGTTTTCCAACATTCCAGAACAGATAAAAGAGTTATTTTTCATAATAACAACATTGTTATTAAAAATAACAGAATATCCATTCGAAAACAGTTTCAAAACTGAAATTAAATTCTTTTAAAAACTAGGCACATATAAAATATCTTTTAAAATGATAGCGTGCGATGGTGGTGGACGAGAGAACACAAGCCGCGCGCAGGAGGTACGCGGCTGTGGTTTTTGTGCAGCGGCATTGAGGTTGCAATCTATCTCTCTTGCACGAGGCTAGCCGGACGGGCAGTGAGGTTGCGGTTTGCAATGTTGAATGGCCAATAGGGTGGTGGTGTTGTGTAGGCTGGCCGCGCGCGGACGCGCTTTGTGGTGGTGGATCTGCATCAGCCTGACAGTGGTGTTGTGTCTGCTTCTTCTTGCGTGACTACTAGTGGCTGTTGGAGGAGGCGACGACATCGGCGGCCAACATCGTAGGTGGCATCACAGGCTGCGCACATTCTGGTGAAGGGCGCTGCTGCTGGCGGTGATGGGTGCATGCAAAAGTGGCGGCTAAGGTTTCTGAAAACTCTAGGGTTTGCTACTTAGGCCATAGCTCGGGCCCGTCGGCCCAGAGGTGGCCCAGATTGCTGAAAAATTAGGGTTTTGATGTTTTGGGCATCGTTTGGGCCTCTAACCCTAATTCGAAGCCCAATTGCTATTTTTCCATCCCGATTCAAATTTCAAGTCCATTGAAGGCCCAGTTTGAAGATCTGTATCACAATTAAATCTCGTAATTATTATATTTAATTTATTTCCATGTGATTGCATCTGAGGGTCCATGAGAATTTTATTTGTTTATTTTTTTATTCTCATATTGATGATATATATTATGTGCGCACTAGTTAATAATAGGAAAACATGCTTACTTGCTTTATTTATTTACTGATTAAGCATTTTGTAATGTTAAGTTACTGAGCATGCTTTATGTGATTTATTTTATGTTTTAAAATGTGTCTGTAAATTATGGGATCATATTATTTTTTTCATGTAATTTTAGATGTGACATAATTTATGAGACATAAAATAATGTGCGCGCATAAAACCTTTAGAAATTAACATACTAAGTTAGAATTTGGTTATTTTCTAACTAAAATCATTTGACCTCCACAGATACGACCTCTCATTGGAAGTAAGGTGTCTCGAAGTGTAAACGTCTACTTATTAGCCTGCCTGAGTTAGAGGTCCCTTACAAGTTCTAATGCGATAAGGTTTCTAAATAAAACATTTTGTTTAAAATGAGAAGTGAGAGCCTCTAAGCAAATATCTACTTAGAAGCTTGCATTGAGACAACTTTCAGTAATCTCTAAGATTAATCTAAATGAGATAACGAATGATGTAAAGGGCATGTAGTACGGGTTGAGTACGTATGCTAAATCGCCTTTTATCATCCGAAGTTAGGTTTGTGGTTACTTTGTCTTAGATGTTGCCTGGAGTATAATTCATTTGTGATGTCCTGCTCCGGATAGTTGAACATGATCTTAGTATCTCTAATATTAATTTGTTTTCCTGGCGGATACCTGGCATGGAGAGAAATTAAAGGATCTATTTTGGTGTAGTTGAGCGTTTGCCGTAAATGTCTACCTAGTAGCTTGCGGTAAATTAGCTTAGGCAATTGGAGGAAGCAAATTGCATTGTTTTTTCTAAAGGTTCTATGCATATTTGTTTCAATCATTCATAGTATGTGCTTACTTTAATCCGCTTATTTGTTTATCAGATATGTCTATTATTGTATTGCTCGTTAATTCAATTGTACACAATTCCCTGACTTGTACGAATTTTCCTAGAAGGAAAAGATACATTGTCAAACTTTTGGATTAATTTGGACATTTATTTGTTCAGCAAACTCCCTGTCTAAGTTTGCCGACCAATGCATCTTTCGACGAGGAGCATTCACAGTATCACATGTAGATGTGGTCAAATGGCATGGCTAGACAATACATCTTGGGTGGTATGTCTAATGCACTACGTCCTCATTATAGAGATATAATGCTTGCGCATGATATTATGCGACGTCTTGACGTAGCATATGGTGGGATCGAAGGACATGCTAGATCAAGTCATATCATGCGCATAGTAAGACAGAAAATGGGTCAGGGTTATTCAGTACGTGAATATGTGGAATAACTTATCATGCTCATCGATGAGTACACATTAATGGGTAGTCAAATTGATAATGATGTCAAAATTGACTTGATACTCAACATGCTACCGAAGTCATTTGATGACTTCAGAATTTTTGTTGAGAAAAACAAGAGTGAGTATACTATTCACAGTCTGCTAAAGGATCTTGTGTCAGCAGAAGCTTCATTAGTCTTTGTTGTGAGTCACACTAATTTACATTATTACGTCTTTCTAGAACTCTTTCTAAAAGTTCTTTTTAATCACGTCGTAATGATAAAGGAGACATGATCAAATGAATGAAAGATAACACTACAAGAAAAAAGCTCATAGACAATACTGAAAAGATTACAGTTTAGGCTAAAAATCGTTGGCGTAGAGTGATATTAGCCTAAACCGTTGTCTATTAGAATCCTAAAATTCAAAAAGACAAGGGTTTATATTTATTCACACCGTTGTTTAAGTGTTGTGTATTCCACAAAAGACAACATATATATTTTACTGTTGTCTTTTAAATATTGTTATATATTTAATCTATAATTTTAAATTAATTTAAATCTAAAATTAATCTTAAACCTAATAAAAACCCTAAATCTTAATTTAAATCAGTGTAGAGTCCTACTTTAATTAGTTCTATTCTGGCCATCACCGTTCAAGACCTCCGCCACATTTTCCCTATGTGCCCAGATATTCTTACCTCTGCGACCGTAATCCCGGCCACCACGTTCCTCCTCCGCGAGGCTCGAGTAAAAGCCGCCAATTTCCGCCATGCCATCCACCGCCATTTGCGGCTCCAGATTTGCAGCGTCGAGTGGCAGCTCCGCCCCACTCTCTACTTCCTCCTGGGCACCGTCGGCATTGAAGATGTCAACAGACATACCTCACTACTATCGTGCTCCGTGGAATCGACGATTATTCCACGAATTGCGTACCTGCAGAAGCTAGGGTTTTCGTACAGGGACACAATTGTGAAGCCTAAATTCGATTATTTTGTGGTGGAAATGGGGAGGGAGTTGAAGGAGTTGGTGGCATTCCCGCAGTACTTCTCATTCAACTTGGAGAAGAGGATAAAACTGAGGCACAGAATGTATGTGGAGAAGGGCGTGTGTTTGGTACTGCCGACGATGCTGAAGCTGTCGAATGCACCGTTTCTGGAGAAGTTGGAGGTATTCTCCAGGACTAATCTGACCCAAAGATGCAGTTTACTTACTAATTGTAGTGTAATGCTCATTCATTATTTTTCTTCTAGTTATGTATAGGTGTCTTTCGGGATGCTCTTGCCAAAGGAATTAGCAACATATGTTTTGGGGATCTTCTCGGGAATTTAGGAACCACCATGTACTTGTTTCTTCGCGTCTTCACCTTCTACAGAATATGTTCATTTTTTATCTTGTTTCTAACTCCAGGAAGCTTTATAATGCTTCGTGGATAACTTCTGTAGCATTGTGATTATAATTGCTGGTGATGATATACTCTGCACTTCAGCATACTGATAGAAACTTATACTTGTACCTTCTATAAAAAAATGATTAGTGATTCTTTCTTGGGGTAAATTCTATTTTTTTATGGCTGCAGGTACAAATACAAGTTCAGGATTCCATCTTATTTTTCCCTAATCATTAGAAGGTGGCTCGGTTATTTTATTTGATGTATGCTATGATCTTACGATTATGTGCTTCATCATAATTGTATTTCTTCTAGTCCTGCGCAATCAACTTTAGACATACAATTCAATTTTCTGAGTGTTTCAAGTCTAGTTGTATTGGAAGGAATTGCTATCGGCATCAATCCAGGTAACAAAGTTCTATGCAATACATACCCTTAGATTGCCAAGAAGGTGCTCACTGACAGTTCACCAAAATTGAGATCTTCGTTGCAAGATCTTCATTACAAGGTTTACGGTCAATACTTTTCTAAGATAAATAACTCAGTTAATAAGATCAAGATGTTGATTTCTAAGTTCTAAAACTAGGATGGTGTGTTCAGAATTGATCGATTGGAGTCTCTCTTAACAAAGGTGAGATAACATTAATTATTATTTTATACACCATTTGTCTTCAACATTTCTACTCTTCTGCCCTGATCCCACATTATGCAACTTTGGGTGGCATTGATAAAGCTGAATATTGTGTCAAAATATTTGATGCCATTTAGTTTCAGGTAGTCAAAACATTTGTGCATTTAAAATCCAGTGGAACTGCATATTTACTCAAGAAACTAGTAATTTGCTTCTTAGTTATTTCTTAGATGAGTCTCCAGCTCGAGATATGCTAGGGTGATTTCAATTTACTATGATCTTAGAGCTTCATTTACTAATTGTTACTAGAGGTATATAGCTTTCTATTCGTCTCTCCCAAAATCATAGCAGAATAATTGACTTTATGATGATGCTCATCTAGATTTCTTGATCATTCGTCTCTTTGTTGTTTTGTTCAACAGTTCAATAACAGTTATTCCTCCGAGGACAATGATGTTGTGCGTAAGGAATGCACCGAATGTGTTCAAAATCATGTATGATGGAAAGATGCTTATTTTTTATTTTAGAATATAAATTGACGTAGAAATGTTCATTTTGTATTTTGATATATTTGTATTTTGAGAATTGAAGGATAAATATTTCTTTTGTATTTTGGATTCATTAATGGTCATTTGTGATTTGAATTTCATTATTCAATTATATTATTTTGTTGCAAACTAATTATTAAAAAAAACTACGACAACGATTTAAAACCGTTGTCGCGGGTGTAAAAGCGTTGTCCAAGAGATATGTACAACAACAGTTTAAAAAACATTGTCGTATAGTGTGTGAAAAAGCGTTGTCGTAGAGATATATACAACAACAATTTGTTGAGACCTACGACAACGGTTATCAACTTTTGTCGTATGTATCTACAACAGTAGTTAATAACCATTGTCTATGAGTTTATTTTTTTACCCCTACGACAACACTAATTACAACAACAGTTAAAAATACCCTAAGACAACAGTTTTAAACTGTTGTCTATCAGCTTTGTTGTTGTAGTGTAACAAGAAAGATAAATGCTTCAAGCGTGGCAAGAATGGTCACTGGAAATCGTCAATACTTGGTAACTAAGGGACAAGTTATGTCATATTTTTCTTTGGTTGTTGAAACAAGTTAAGTATCAGTTTTCTACTCCTTAGCGGGTAGTGGATACTGAGGTTACTAACCATTTTTCTACACTTTGTAGGGGATCAAGCTTAAGGCTTGAAGATGGCGGGATTTCCATCTGCAAGATTGATGCCAGAAGTTGCTACTTCAGCTGATGGAGATTTTACTTCATATTTATGATATACAATGTTTTAGCTTTGAAGAGGTGTTTTGTATAAAACTCATTTTCATTTATGTTTATGTGGATTATCAGTTGTTTTTGAAAAAATTATTCTATCATGATAAATAACAAGTTTTTCTATTATTATTAAATGGATGTTTTTCTCTTTTGTACTTGTTTGTATAAACCGACAGTGTTCTATGACATATTTTAGAATCTTAATAGAGATAGGTTACATCGGTCTAAGTAGTTTTAAGTAATTCATGGAATTATGGATTTCATCCAGGTATTCCTTAGAATGGTACTTATAAATACTACTTAGAGGTAAATGATGATTACCAAGCCTTTTAAAAAGCGATTGAATCTCTAGAATTTATTTCGTGCGTGCTTTGTGTTGAGTCTACTTCCGCAGTTGCCTTAAATATGCGTTGATACTGTAATCACTTAAGATATGGACATGTTTATCTAATTCACTACAAGTCTTAGTCTCTTGCATAAAGAGCATTTAAGACTAAGGTAGAGATGAAGCTAAACTAGACTGTAAAAACATTTTGAATCTTTCATTATTGTGTGTGTCTCAATTGATGTGCTTTATAGTATCTGGTAGAGCAGGGGATTGTATCCCTATTGAGGAAGAACAAAATAAACAAGATTCTTTTAAGTTGATAAGTTATGCTTGCTTTGCCATTTTTCATTTTTGGGAAGTGTGATAAGCTCATTATTTCACTCACTTATTTATATTATTTTTATATTATTTTATGTAGTTTTATTGAGTTTATATATATATATTTTATGCATGATATCAATATTAGGTGGTTTTAGGTGTATTTTGATGTTTATGCAGGTTTTAGGCCTAAATTCACGAGAAAACCGTTCCGAAAGCAGTGACGTGTAAGAGTAGCAGTTAAGAGTTCTTCCACAAGAGGAATTCGGGCTATTGGCGCATAGCAATGGATGATGCTTTGAGTTAGCTCTCCAACGCAACTGGAATCGGGTCAATCGGAGTTCGGAGGAGGAAGATATGGCCAAAACCGTGAGACCGCGCAGGAGGGGCGAGAAGCCGCGTCGACAGACACCAATCAGCATCGATCGACGGAGACCAGGAAGCCTCCTCGATCGACGTGGATCAGCCACGGTCGACGCGTGCATGTCTGCTGGAGCAAAAATCTGATAAAAATAGGATTTATTCATATCTTTAGCCCTAGATTTGATAGGATACACATCCACCCCTATAAATAGCTTCATAAATTTGATTTTTAGAGAACCATTCGATTCCCAATCATAGGTTTTATTCCAGATTTCAGATTTTAGAGATTCCAAGAGTTCTAGGGTTTATGTTTGAAGACAGAGTTTTGTGGGAAGACATTCCAACCCAAGTTCTTATGCAAATCAGGTTTTATTTTTCTATGATGAATAATACTCTGAATATGTGTAACTAATCTCTTCCTCAGATTCTAGGGTTTCGAATTATCAATGTATACATGTTTGATTAATTAAATTATTTTCCCTTTCCCTTCGTAGTTTGTGAAATCTGTGCTTATTCATAATCTTGATTTGCTGGCCACATCTTAGGATTATCTATTTGATTACTTGAGACGTAACTGTGATAGTTTTCAATGGAAAGATATTTTCACAATATAATCTGATTTCTTGTCGTAACTCAAGGAGATCGATTGTAGGGATAAATCTGTAGATCTTTGGAGTTAGTTAATTTATCTTGAGACCGAGCGGAGATAGGTAATTGATTCATCTACTTTATGAATTGTCAAACAAAGAAGTTCATAATATTTTTCTGATGTTTCACTACGAAGAGGAATTAAAATTGGGAATTAATCAATTCATTCACACATGTCATACTTGATAGGTCGATATCCCTGGAATCTGTGCTTCTCATATTTGAATCCAAAAGCCTTTTAATTTCCTGTTTAATTTTCATTAGCAAGTATTGCAATTTTCAAAACAACCAAAACTTTTTAATAGATTTTCCTAACCAGTATTTTGAGAACTTATGATTTAGTACTTAAGGTTTTTCGTTACTTCATTCCCCTGGATTGATAACTTTAGGGTTTACAAATTTATTTGCCACTATTTCTATAATTAATCTGTAGAAATTACAGTGATCAAATTGGCACCGTTGCCGGGGAATGAATAGAATTAATCTTACTATTTAGTCTGTGATTAAAATACTAATTTAGGCTATAATTTTTGTATTTTCTTTTAATTTCTCGTATTTTCGTAATTCACGTCGATCGATGCTACATCCCGTCGATCGACGCAGTTGTTTTCCTCCTCGTCGATCGACGCCGTACTTGTTTTCAGATTTTTGGTTTTTCGTATTTCAGTGCGTTCCGTTTATTTTTAGTCTTACCTCACTACCTCCTTTGTTGTACAGGTAGTGCATGAGTACAAGAGCTAGAGGAAAGGACCCGCTTTATTACTACCCGGACATTGAAGCTACTTGCAGAAAGATCCAAAGGAATAAGCGTGCTCAGGAAAGCTCAAGTAATCACACGATGGAAGATAACGTACCACCGCCTCCACCAGTGCTAACTGCAGAGGAGCAGGCTGTGCTTCTCCAAGAGATCCAAGCTTTGAGGCGCAAATCCAACAATACAATTTGGAAAGAGACCTCGAGAGGAACAATCCGAATGGAAGGGATCTTCACCATAACCCACTATTTGAGGACAATCCCGACAGTGAAGAGGATGACAACCAGGATCCGCCAGAGGAATCTGATGATGAGGAAGAAGAGGAAGCTATGCAGAACCGGTATAAACCTCGATTCAAGGAGACAGACTTCAGAATTGGCATCAATGCCAATAATTTTGAGCTGAAGACCGGATTGGTGCAGATGGTCCAGCAAAATCAGTTCGAAGGAAGACCTACTGAGGATCCTTATGCCCATCTGGATAAGTTCTTGATGCTCTGCAACACTGTCAAAATCGGAGGAGTCAGCAAGAGTGTCATCCGAATGCGTCTGTTCGCATTCTCTCTGATGGATAAGGCACAATCATGGTTCACTGCACTGGACAAGGAGAGCATAAGTACATGGACTGAATTGAGGAATGAATTCTTGGAAAACTTCTTCCCTCTGAATGTCATCAGGCAGAGAAGGAAAGAAATCATCAGATTCGCTCAAAGGCCTGATGAGAGCTTCAGTGAGACGTGGGAGCGATTCAAAGAGCTGTTAAGATCTTGTCCCGGACATGGTTTTCCGCCAGAAGAACAAGCCGAAGCATTCTATGAAGGGCTCAATGATAAGACAGCCAAATTGGTGGACACCACACTAGGAGACACGATCATGACGAAGAGCGGAAAGAAAGCCATGGAGTTCTTCCAAAAGATGGCTAATAACACTCAACAGTGGTCCTCAAGCCGAACTCGGCCTGTGATGGCGGTCGAGAAGGAGAAAGAGAAAGTTGCCATGCAACCTGATTTGGCAGCCGAGCTGAAAAAGCTAAGGGAAGATTTCGCTGCACTGAAGCAGGAAAAGACAGTTGCTGCAGTAGAGCCAGTGCAAGCTCCGCCTGAGGGGGATTGTGCCGCTGTAAATTTCATGCAAATGGGTGGTTACCAAAACAACTACCGTGGAGGATATCAGCAGCATAATCAGCAGCACAATCAACCCTACACTTACAACCACATGAGGAACCATCCTGGATTTTCCTACGCGAACCCCCAAGCCGCGGAGCAACCACCACTTGGGTTTGTTGTGCAAGATGGTGAAGTTGTGGAGAAGAAGAAGCCAAATCTCGAGGAGATTTTGGCTAAATTCATGGAAGGCTCCACCGATACGGTAGCCAAGCTAAAGCAAGAAATTGCAGCCGTGAACACGAAAGTGGACCAGGTGCAGAAGCATGTACAAATCATAGAAACCCAGGTCAGCCAGATCGCCGATGCCCTCGGAGCCCAACACAAGCCGGGGCAACTTCCGAGCAACACTCAGATTAACCCCAAGAATCAGAATCATAGGAACCAAGTGAATGCCATCACTCTGAGAGGGTAAAAATCCTATGAAGGGCCAAAGCAAGCAAGGACTGATTCAAAGGAGGACGAAGATGTCGAGCAGGCCAAAGAAGCTATCGCTGATGCAGCCCCGTCGATCGACGTAGGATTGCCATCGATCGACGCCAATCTAAAGGCCACGTCGATAGACAAGACCTCACGTTGATCGACGCCCACTCCTGTCGAGCTACCTATGTATAAGCCTCCCCTGTCGTTCCCGCAGCGTTTTGCTAAAGCAAGGATGAACGAGAGGTATGCACGCTTCTTGGAGAACATGAAGAAGGTGCAAATCAACATTCCGCTGGTAGAAGCATTGCCTGAGATGCCCGGGTACATCAAGTTTCTGAAGGACATGGTCTCTCAGAAAAGACCCTTCATGGAGCACGAGAGGGTCAACTTGTTCGAGGAATGCAGCGCGATTATTCAGAAGAAGATGTCGCTGAAGAGAGAAGACCCGGGATCCTTCACGATCCCCTGTGTCATTGGAGGAGAGACCTTTGGGAAGGTCCTTTGCGATTCCGGCACATCCATCAACTTAATGCCGCTATCCATCTTCAAAAGGTTGGCCATCGGGAGCATCAAACCAACGACCATATCATTGCAGATGGCTGACAGATCGGTGTCCTACCTAAGAGGCATTGTAGAAGACGTACTTGTGAAGGTAAAAGACTTCATCATTCCAGCAGACTTTGTGGTTCTTGACATGGAAGAAGACCACAACATCCCGCTTATCTTGGGGAGATCTTTCTTGAAGATTGCTGGAGCATTGATTAACATTTGGGACGACAAACTGATGTTCCGAGTTAATGACGAGTCGGTCACCTTCCCCATCTACAAAGAAGTGCAGAAGCGTAATGTAGGGAGCTACCAGGAAGAGTGCCACATGATCAATTGTTTAAATCTGGTGATTTTCTCTCCCTTTCCTTCTCTTAAAACTGATCCGGATCTTCGGGAGAACTGCTTACTACACTCTTTGTTTTTGTCTTCAGATTTGGATAAAGCGAACGATGAGCTCGTGGATTCGGTGATGGAGCTGGACGGACCTAAAGAGATAACACATGAGAAAGAAAACAAGCGGAAGTGGTTACCAAGCCAACACAGCCAGAAAAAGAAGAGAAAACATATAAATACATCCACGTCGATCGACGCACACCATGTGTCGATCGACACAGCCTTAGGATCCACATCAATCGACGCTACAGTCACGTCGATCGATGCATGAAGCAAGTCAGACATGGAGTTTCCATCGGCAGAAGCAGCGTGACGTAGAAAAGGGATTGCGGCAGTTTCACCCTTATCAATCGACGTAATTCGGGAAAGGCTGCAATCTTACTCTGATCCGCTGGTTCTGGAACTCATGATGCTTCTGGCACACCTCAGGTATGGGGAGTTGAAAAAATTACTACGGGTCCTACGGAAGCACAAGTCCGCCATTGGGGGGACATTGAGAGACATAAAGGGAATCAACCCCTCATTTTGCACACACAAGGTCCTTCTGGAAAAAGACGCCAAGAAATGGGGGATGCAAGTTGTCAAGAACAAAGATGGAAAGGAGGTCGCGAAAGGACCTGCCTGGACCCGACCTCCCTGATGGTGATTGAAGACTCCGGGGGATAAAAAAGTTGATGTCTGAGATCAACTACCAGGTATCGTTCCCTCTTTTGTCTGATTTTCAAACTTATTCCACTCTTCGAGTTGGAAATAATTTTGGGGGATGTGGACAAGAGATGGAACGTTTTGTCTTTTATTTATTCTGCTTTTTGTCTTTAATTTTTCGTACATTTCTATTTTATGCTATTTTGTGGGGAAATTTTTTGAGTTTTGAGATAACCTGAATGAGATTGTGAGATTAGAATTGATTGAGGGTTTAGTATTGAATTGATTGAGATTGTGATTAGATGCCTATGAATGTAGAATACCGCATGATAGGACTGATTTGACACTTATACTTGCATGCTGATTGAGCTGATTTGAAATTGATTGTGGAAGAAGATTTTTGAATCCAAGTGTGAGAATTTGAGCCTTTATTTCATTTGATGTGAGATTCACATGTGTGTTTTGATTTCTCTAGAACTTGCCTATTTTCTGTGTTGAGACTGCATAGTGTGCACAAGTTTAGGAGATGATATAAGACCATCTTTGTTAACCCAATATCCTAAACACTGTCCCTTCACAATAAAAGTTTCCCTAGTTAGCCACTTTGAGCCTGTACAATTTTTCTTTCCTTGCCTATGAGATTAAGAAAAGTATTGTCTCACTCATGTCTTGAGTTGTGGTATGTATGGGGTTGATTGAAAGTGAGTTGGTGATAAGAAATGATAAATTAGTGGTGAAAAGATGTGTGAAAAAGAAGCTCAAAGAAATAATTAGAATTCTCATAAGCTCTCTGAAAAGAAAAGAAAAAAAAATTATGTAAAGAGCATAAGAGAATCAAAATGAGCTAGAGAAAAAAAAAAGAGTTGTGTATTTGTTGATATATTTGAGGAGAAGGGTGGATGAAGTTAGATAGTGATTTGAGTTTTTGAGAGTAGCTAACTCAATTTATTTTTAGTCACTTGACCATATATTTCCTACCCCTCACAAAAGCCTACATTACAACCTATTGAAAGTCCTTTTTGATTCTAGACTTGTGTACACATTCTAGCAGTGGAGATAGTAGAAAATTTGCAAGCCTATGGTAGAAATTTCTTCATACATGTTGTTGAGTGCTTTCATCTATATCTTAAACACTTGAGAGTTGAGCGATACACTTCCTGTGAGTTCTTCCACAGTTGATGAATTTTCTGTCTCTTTTCAAATTGCTTGTGGGTAGTGGATTCTTGGTTCTTGACTGTGATGAATCTTGTGAGGCATTGCACTTTAACCGCATGATCTTTTGATTTCTTTCTTGCCTATTGATTGAGGACAATCAAACGTTCAAGTTTGGGGGGTTTGATAAGCTCATTATTTCACTCACTTATCTATATTATTTTTATATTATTTTATGTAGTTTTATTGAGTTTATATATATATATTTTATGCATGATATCAATATTAGGTGGTTTTAGGTGTATTTTGATGTTTATGCAGGTTTTAGGCCTAAATTCACGAGAAAACTG
Organism: Plectranthus barbatus; assembly: GCA_026898455.1. Classification (NCBI taxonomy): domain Eukaryota; kingdom Viridiplantae; phylum Streptophyta; class Magnoliopsida; order Lamiales; family Lamiaceae; genus Plectranthus; species Plectranthus barbatus. The sequence continues at coordinate 228,248 of JAPKLW010000350.1, read as the reverse complement.
TTCCGAAAGCAGTGACGTGTAAGAATAGCAGTGAAGAGTTCTTCCACAAGTTTGGGTAGTTTTATGGATGATGCTTTGAGTTAGCTCTCCAACGCAACTGGAATCGGGTCAATCGGAGTTCAAAGGAGGAAGTTATCGCCAAAACAGTGAGACCGCGCAGAAGGGGCGAGAAGCCGCGTCGACAGACGCCAATCAGCATCAATCGACGGAGACCAGGAAGCCTACGTGGATCAGCCACGGTCGACGCGTGCATGTCTGCTGGAGCGAAAATCTGATAAAAATCGGATTTATTCATATCTTTAGCCCTAGATTTGATAGGATACACATCCACCCCTATAAATAGCTTCATAAATTCGATTTTTAGAGAACCATTCGATTCCCAATCATAGGTTTTATTCTAGATTTCAGATTTTAGAGATTCCAAGAGTTCTAGGGTTTATGTTTGAAGACAGAGTTTTGTGGGAAGACATTCCAACCCAAGTTCTTATGCAAATCAGGTTTTATTTTTCTATGATGAATAATACTCTGAATATGTGTAACTAATCTCTTCCTCAGATTCTAGGGTTTCGAATTATCAATGTATACATGTTTGATTAATTGAATTATTTTCCCTTTCCCTTCGTAGTTTGTGAAATCTGTGCTTATTCATAATCTTGATTTGCTGGCCACATCTTAGGATTATCTAGTTGATTACTTGATACGTAACTGTGATAGTTTTCTATGGAAAGAGATTTTCACAATATAATTTGATTTCTTGTCGTAACTGAAGGAGATCGATTGTAGGGATAAATCTGTACATCTTTGGAGTTAGTTAATTTATCTTGAGACCGAGCGGAGATAGGTAATTGATTAATCTACTTTATGAATTGTCAAACAAAGAAGTTCATAATATTTTTCTGATGTTTCACTACGAAGAGGAATTAAAATTGGGAATTAATCAATTCATTCATCCATGTCATACTGGATAGGTAGATATCTCTGGAATCTGTGCTTCTCTTATTTGAATCCAATAGCCTTTTAATTTCCTGTTTAATTTTCATTAGCAAGTATTGCAATTTTCAAAACAACCAAAACTTTTTAATTGATTTTCCTAACCAGTATTTTGAGAACTTATGATTTAGTACTTAAGGTTTTTCGTTGCTTCATTCCCCTGGATCGATAGGGTTTACAAATTTATTTGCCACTATTCCTATAATTAATCTGTAGAAATTACAGTGATCAAAGTGCACCAAAAGGCAGTCGTGTATATGCTTTATCTAGTGTCTTCTAAATCAAATCCAAGTACCCTAGTGGATCGTGACTTTGTTAAAAGGCAATGATGGATAGTTTGGCTTTTTAAGCTGATGAAGGAAGCCAATTGGTAAGAAGAAAGGTTTAAGCTAATATTGCTTTGTGGGCTATCCCAAGTAAACGAAAGAGGTGGTTTATTTTATATCCTAAATAGAAGTAATTTATAAAGGATAAAACCACGAATCTAAATATGAGATTGCTCTACAATGACTTTGAGAAAACAATTCAAATCCATCAGGAAATACCACGTGGCATATTGAGCATACCTTGGTCTGTATTTACCAATTGCACGGTCGCCCGTGCAAGGCGGTAAACAAAAAATTCAAGCTCCTATAACTGACTACAAAAAAGGAACACTGTTGCAGTATGAAATTGCCTTAGCAGGCTTAACAGTAGTGGTTCGTGCGAAATTGTCCTCAGACTCTTTCCCAGTTGACGAACAACATTGTATTGTCCCTTCAATACACAACGTAGCCGTTAAGACAAATGATGCAGTTTTATGACGTTAAATCATTGATTCAGAAATGAATCAGTATGAGTTATAATTGTATATTAGGATCAGAGTTACCTAATAGCTTTCTAGCTATAGGCGACGGAGTGATATACAAGAAAAAGAAATGTTCGAATGGTAACCTAGTGATGGAATTGTATACTGAAAGCATAAATGATTAAGTGTTTGGTATACTGGCCTTCATTTATGTGTTGCATCAACAATTCTCGCTATCTGATAAATGTGAACATACGACGAACTATAAAATCCATTTATCTCGTAGATAGGGATGACCATATGGTGTGTAGGAGATCACAGAGGATCATATGGTTTATTTGACCTAGCGAGATATAAACAGTATCACAGCTGAAACTATCCCTGGATAGGCTGTTGGTTTAGGATGCGGCACATCGGTTAATAAGTGGGCTTATCCTAGCTACTTGATGTGTCGGTACATGTTTATGTATTGATGGGATCAACAGTGGGATGTGCCATTCTCATTGACATATGAATGAGCCAGATCCCTAACATACTTCCTATGATCTTAAACCTTACTGAAGGATAATGAGCACACACGGATTGACCACACTTTGATTTGCTAGGATGGCGAGTCTTACATGTACTCTAATATCTGCATTTTGGGTGTTGGCAATTTGTGTGGGGTCTGCTTAGGCTGGATGTATAGGTAAGCATATCCGTTTCAGGATGGTGACATTCCCTGATGAGCTCACAAGGTTCTTTATGCTTAGTTCTGCAGGCTGAATGATTTGTTCAAGCATAAGAGAAAAGGAGTGAGTGGTATTAATCAGGAAATACGATATTAATTAATTGTGGTTGATTGTCATAAGCCAAATTAATTAATGAATGTCTAAAACCTTAAATATGTGGATCATGTTAGTTTAATGCAACCCGTTCCTAATAACGTGGTAATAAAGGGGCGAGTCAGCATTGTTACCGTATTGAAGCTTAAAACAATGTTTTATTAATTAATTATGTTCTGGGTTGAATAAGGAAGGATTAAATAATAAAGAGCGTCCACTTTATTATTTGCATTTGATCCCTGGTTTGGCCCACAAACTGCTCAAGCCCATTAGGGTTAGGGTTTCTCAAAACCCTAACACTTTATATAGGATTTCTCTCTTAGATCAGATGTAGCCTGCGCAATATACAATTTAATATTCAAATCAGAATCTTGAATTAAGAGAGAGAGAGATTGGCGGCGATCAGAGGGAGGATTTTTTTCTAATCGAATCCTCCGGCTTCCTGATTCAACTTGGTAGATAATCCTCACCAGATTTTGAAGGAGCAAGGGAACAGATCAGAAGATCAAATCTGTAGGAACACAATCCAAGTAGGGTTCCATTCCGCTTCAGATTTAACATCATCGTTCTTCCTCCGATCTAGATCTGTAGATCAAACGATTGATGATCAGGTATTATCTTGAATCCACCCTATGCAATTAATTATTGTAGAAGCATGAATAAGGTGGCATGGTTTATTTAATTGAATTTGTTCTTGATATCCTAAGAACGATCCTGCGAATTAAATAACAACTAATGTTGTTAGTCGTAGACTCAAATCCTACAACTGGTATAAGTTTTAGGTTCCAGTTCTTAGTCTCTATCCTTGATAATTTTAATTAAACAAATTTGTATGTTCATGGATGGATTTAAATTGTTGTGAATATTTTTTTGTTCTCGTGGCCTTCTTGTTTTTGGATCTTTTTTCACCACGAGAAAATCAGTGGTTAGATTTGATAGGGGAAATCAATGTAATATATATTTAGATCTACATTGTATTATTTTCTTTCAAATCTATAAAATTTGATTTGGAAGAAGGACGAGAATTCAAGAACGAAGAACACGACAAGATGGAAGTCGAAGGAGGCGGCGCACGGCGGAACGCGGCGGCGCACGGCAAACCCTAAGGTTTGGCCGTGCGCGGCTGGGCCAAGTTCTTTGGGTGTGACATAATTTATGGGGACATAAAATAATGTGTGCGCATGAAACCTTTGGAATTAAAAAATACTAAGCTGGATTTTGCTTCTTTTCTAACCAAGATCATTAGACCTCCACAAATACGACTTCTCATTGGAAGTGGGGTATCTCGAAGCATAAACGGTCTACTCGGGTAGCTTACGTTAGGGATCCCTCACTAGTTCTAATGCGATGAGGTTTCCAAAATAAAACACTTATTTTAAGATGAGAAGTGGGAGCCTCTAAGCAAACGGTCTACTCGGGTAGCTTGCATTGAGACAACTTTCACTGGTCTCTAAGATTAATCTAAGTGGGATAACAAAGGATGTTAAGGGCATGCAGTATGGGTCCAGTACGTATGCTAAATTGCCCTTTTACATTTGGAGTTAGGATTGTGGTTATTTTTGCTTAGATGTTGCCTGGAGTATAACTCATTTGTGATGTCCCTGCTCCGCATAGGTGAACATGGTCTTGGGATCTCCAATATTAATTTCTTTTGTCATTGGATACCTGACATGTTAAGAAATTAAAGGATCATTTGATCTGGTTGAGCGTTCATCGTAAACGGTCTACTCGTGTAGCTTGCGGTGAATTAGCTTGGGCAATTGGAGGAAACAAATTGTATTGTTTTTATCTAAAGGTTACTATGCATATTTGTTTCAATTGTTCAGTTGTATGCTTTTAATTAATTTCTTTATTCATTTTTAGATATGTCTATCATGATTTGTATTTTGGCACAAAATCCCTTGAAGGGTTCTAATTTCCTGGAATGGAAATGGCTCATGGAGCGATGTAGTTTGCTACACAGACTGTGTTTGTGTTACTTGTGCCTTGTCCGGCTGTACCTTTCATTGAGTCCTCGGATTCCTCAAGAAGGTCCTTTGAAAATTGGATGACGAACAACGATAAGTTATTATCAATGCTCAGGTCATCCATGATTAAGAAACTTCAACTCAAGTATCAGTATTGTACTGTACAGTTGAGTTTTGGAAAGATCAGATTAAGACTTTTGGTAGGTTTGGACAGACTGCCTATGCCGAGTTTATAATGAAAATTGTAAACTGTAAGATGGCACAGGGTGGTAAGGTAAGGGAGCATGTGTTACACATGGATCACCTCAGAAGATTTTATATCTCACATGGTGGAAATATGAATGATCGGTTGTTTACTGATGTCATATACGACTCCCTTCCAGAATCTTTCTATGACTTCACTCTCATAGTCGAAGACAATGTGTTCACTCTGGATCAATTGATCAGTTTCTTGGAGGCTGCTCAAGAGATCAATGACTCCTTGTCTGCTGTTGTTCTTGACTATCACTTTCCACTTCCGAGTGTAGAGGATGTGAGCATGAAGAATTCGACTAGTGATGCTCCTATAGAAAGATTTCGAAGCAAAGTTTACAAAAGAGAGGTCTGCTCTACATGGAAAAGGAAAGGTCACTGTAAAGTAAATTGTCCGGTGTTTGTCACCAAAGGACAAGGTACGTCATCTTCTGCACTAGTTATTGAAACATTTTTAGCATCAGTTTCTATCCATTCGTGGATAGTGGATACTGGAGCTACTGATCATGTTTGTTACTCTATGCAGGGGTTCGATCTCACTAGAGAGCTTGAAGATGGCGAGGTTACCATCTCCATGGGAAATGCTGCTAAAGTCTCTGCTGCAGCAATTGGAGATGTTACTTTATGTTTTGGGAATAATGTTTTAACACTAGGAGATGTTTTGTTCTTGCCGACTATTCGACGAAACTTAATTTCAGTTTCCAAACTTTTTAATGATGGATTTTCTATTATTTTTGGTAGAGATGTTTCTATCATGAGAAATAACGTTGTTATCTGTCATGGGTCACTGAAAGATTCTATTTATGTTATTACATGTTCAAACAAACCGACAGTGAAAGAGGCATATAATTTGTCTAACAAACAGAAAAGAAAATTTTCTTCAAGTGAGAATATAACATATCTTTGGCACTTGAGACTCGGTCATGTCAATCTTAAAAGAATTAAGAAACTTGTTGATTGTGGAATTATGGATCCAATCCAAGTAGTTCCACATAGAGTTTGTGAGTTTTGTATAGAGGGGAAGATGACGACCAGGCCTTTCAAAGCAAATGAGTCTCGAGCAAATGACTTGTTAAACCTCATACACTCTGATCTGTGTGGACCTATGTCAACACAAGCCCGTGGAGGGCATAGATACTTTGTCACCTTTATGGATGACTACTCTAGATATGGACACGTTTATCTGCTTCACTATAAGTCTGAATGCCTTGAGAAATTTAAGGAGTTCAAGGCTGAGGTAGAGAACAAGTTAAACAAGACCAGAAAGACACTACGATCTGATCGTGGTGGTGAGTACCTCAACAATGAGTTCTTACAGTACCTAGCAGATGAAGGGATTACTTCCCAGTGGACTGCACCTGGCACCCCTTAGCAGAATGGTGTAGTAGAGAGAAGAAATGAAACTCTGTTAGAAATGGTTAGGTTAATGATGAGCTATGCCAGCCTACCATTTCTTTTTGGGGGTATGCACTAGAAACATCGCCGTACTTAACTTAATTCCTTCCAAATCAGTTCCTAAAACTCCAGTTGAAATCTGGTATGGACATAAGCCTAATTTGTCCAAGCTAAGAGTGTGGGGATGTCCAACATATGTGCTAAATAAGGAAGCTAATAAGTTGGAAGGCAGGTCTAAGTTAATGCTGTTTGTGGGCTATCCCAAGCAAACAAAGGGTGGTTTCTTTTATGATCGAGAAGATTAGAAAGTCATTGTGAGTACCAACGCAAGATTTCTGGAAGGTGAATTCATAAGAAACCACAAGACCAAGAGCGAGATTGTACTTCAAGAAATTGAAGAGAACAATTCAAATCCATCAGGAGAACCCCGTGGCAACTTGAGCATACCTGAATTGGGTATGGAACCAGGTGCACGGCCCTCTGTGCAAGAAGGTGAATCACAAGTGAATGCACCAAACACAGACACATTGAAGGGGCCTCGTCGTAGTGGGAGGTTGTCTCGGCAACCTGAACGATATATGTTCGTGGGAGAGTGTTCTGACTTAATCCCTTAAGACGGACTGAATGATACTGACCCATGGACATACGACGAAGTTATGAGTGACAAGGATGCTGATAAATGGCGAAAGGCCATGGATTCTGAAATAGAATCGATTACAAATACGGATGTGTACCAGAAATCCTTGTTGCCAGAAGGATTTCGGGCCATAGGCAGTAAGTGCGTATATAAGAGAAAGAAGGGTTCGAGCGGTAACATAACGGCGTTTAAGGCCAGGTGGTGGCGAAAGGTTATAGTCAAAAGGAAGGTATTGGTTATGATGAAACCTTCTCACCAGTTGCTATGTTAAAATCCATTCGGATACTTCTATCCATAGTTGCACATATGGATCTTGAGATCTGGCATATGGATGTCCAAACCGCGTTCTTGAACGGGTACCTCGAAGAAGGTCATGACATCTACATGCAACAACCAGAAGGATATGTGCAGAATGATCAAGAGCATCTTGTCTGGAAGCTCAAGAAGTCCTTATATGGACATAAGAAAGCTTCAAGGTCATGGATCAAGCGTTTCGATGATGTGATCAAATCCTATGGATTTGCACAATGTGAAAATGAAAGTTGTGTGTACCATTTATGTGTCAGTGGGAGTGTGGTTTTTCTTGCACTTTATGTAAATGACATTCTCCTATTTGGAGACAATGTGGAGGTGTTATCAGGCATAAAAGGTTGGTTATCCGAGCAGTTTCAGATGAAAGATCTGGGTAATGCTGGTTACATCCTTGAGATTAAAGTCCTACGCAATCGTAGGAAAAGGATGTTGAGCTTATCCCAGGGTACTTACATTGATACTGTGTTGGCTCGTTTTAGCATGGAAAATTCCAATAGAGGTTTTTTGCCTTATCGTCATGGAATTCGTCTTTTGAAGTCACAGTGTCCTGTGATAGAGAAAAAGAAGAATGAGATGTCTTTAGTACCATATTCTTCGGCGTGGGAAGTCTCATGTATGCTATGCTTTGCACGAGGCCAGATATTTGCTATGCTGTTGGTGTGGCAGCAAGATATCAGTCCAATGCCGGGCAGGTGCATTGGAATGAGGTGAAACACATTCTCAAATATCTGAGGAAAACACGAGACGTATGTCTTGTATATCAGTGTGAGAACTTGTGTCCTGTTGGGTACACGGATTTGGATTTCCAGGCGGATCAAGATGAGAAGAGATTGACCTCTGGATATGTGATTACCTTGGGAGAAGGAGCTGTATCTTGGAGGAGTGCAAAGCAGAAATGCATCGCAGACTCCACCATGGAAGCTGAATATGTAGCAGCTTCAGAGGCAGCAAAGGAAGCTGTATGGTTCCGGAATTTCCTCCTGGAGTTGGATATTGTTCCGAGCTTGCCTAAGAGAATCACAATATACTGTGATAATGCTGGTGTAGTGGCAAACTCAAGGGAACCCAGAACTCACAAGGCCTCAAAACACATTGAGAGAAAATACCCCATCATACGAGAAATCGTGGCAAGATGCGATGTGCTAGTCCAAAAGATAGATACGAAAGAGAATCTAGCTGATCCATTTACAAAAGGCTTGCCTCAAAAGGTCTATGTCGAACACGTTCGTGCTCTTGGACTGAAGATCTGAGGCTGGACATTTCAGGTCCCATTTTGTAATAGCTAGATTGAATAGACACACTTAATACTCTGTAAAAGTAATGGTATTATGCTTTGAGTATAAGTGGGAGATTGTTGGGATTGAATACTGAAAGCATAAATGGTTAAGTGTTTTGTATATTGGCCTTCATTTATGTGTTGCATCAACAATTCTCGCTATCTGATAAATGTGAACATACAACGAACTATAATACCCTTTTATCTCGTAGATAGGGATGACCATATGGTGTGTAGGAGATCACAGAGGATCATATGGTTCGTTTGACCTAGCGAGATATAAATAGTGTCACGGCTGAAACAGTCCCTGGATAGGCTGTTGGTTTAGGCTGCGACACATCGGTTCATAAGTGGGCTTATCCTAGCTACTTGATGTGTCGGTACATGTTTATGTATTGATGGGATCAACAGTGGGATGTGCCATTCTCATTGACATATGAATGAGCCAGATCCCTAACATACTTCCTATGATCTTAAACCTTACTGAAGGATAAGGGGCACACACGGATTGACCATACTTTGATTTTCTAGGATGGCGAGTCTTACATGTACTCTAATATCTGCATTTTGGGTGTTGGCAATTTGTGTGGGGTCTGCTTAGGCTGGATGAATAGGTAAGCATATTCGTTTCAGGAAACGTGACGACGGTGAAATGAAACACTATCTTCACGTTAAATTTTATCAATCCGAGTACTTTTCAATTCGATCAAGTGAAAACTATTTACTTGTTTGGAGGTTCAATAGCTAGGCAAATCATAGTCGTTGGTTTTTGTTTAACTAGACAAAATTGAATGTAATTAAACATACAAACAACAAAGCATTAACAAAACATGTAATTGAACTTCGCAAGCCAAAACAATTGAATAACTTGCTTAGGTAGATCGAAATCTCAAGTTCAACAATTAGAAGATAGTGAGTGTTGATTGAATTTCTATTGTTCCAAGTTGAATTAAACTATGTTGTAAACCAAGTTTTAATCCCTGGGAGGTTGAGTAATGGACCCTACATTCGCTAGCCACTTGCTACGGAAAACTAGCGGTAGATGACACTAGGAATTGCAAACAGCTACGTTATTAACCCCTAGATCACTCCCAATCGACCGTCAATTATTGCCCTACGACCTAGCCCCGCACAAGGATTGGAACTAAAATCGCAAGAATATACACTTTTCACGATGATTCCGCCCGCGTGTTGGCTGCAGCGTTCACATCAACTACCTCTAAGGTTGGCTATTACCTACACCTAAGAGATAAGGAATAGGCTCAAGTGCAATTCAATCCCTCAAAGGAAAGTAAACAAGCAAATTTGATATCAACTCATCACAATATCCATTCAACAACACTCACAATTGAATTTAGTTCTTCATACCTTGAATTGAGTACAAATCAATAAGAGAAATGAGAGAATCCATTACAAAATATCAAGGTCTAAGTATGATCTCCTTTGATTGCCTTCCTTGGACTTGATCTACCTTCCTTCCTTCTAGATCTTCACCAAATTGGAAGATTTTGGCCTGAATCTCCTTAAATTTAGATGGGGAATGGTTTGGAGATGAATCTGGAGAGAACTCTCATGATGGTTATTTGAAATCTGACCAAAAATTCTTTTAAAATGCGAAAATCCCCCTTTTATAGACTAGCTCCCAGGGCCTCGGATCACCCGAGCCACCCATGGCTCGCCCGAGCAAGCTGGAAACCACAGAACCACGAAGCCCACCTTGGCTCGGCCGAGTGAACCCTTTGAAAAGCAAGCTCGGTCGAGCACTACAGGGTCGGCCGAGCCAAAACTCTGTTCTAATGGCTCGATCGGGCCTACCTTGGCTCGGCCGAGAAATTCCTCTGAAATCCGGTTTCTTCACTCCTTTGCTCCGCTCGGTCAATCCAACTTCCTTTTAACCTTCAGCTTGGACGATTTACCTCCAAAACTCACCCAAAAGTACTATAATATGCTCAAAACCTATCCTACAACATTCAAAACACAGAAACACGAAAACACGACAAAAGAACAACAAAAACATATGATATGAGGGTAAAATGAACGCAAACATGCACGCTCACACATCGAAATATAGGTCATTTTACACACATATCAGTGACATTCCCTGATGAGCTCACAAGGTTCTTTATGCTAAGTCCTGCAGGCTGAATGATTTTTTCAAGCATAAGAGAAAAGGAGTGAGTGGTATAAATCAGGAAATAAGATATTAATTAATTGTGGTTGATTGTCATAAGACAAATTAACAAATGAATGTCTAAAACCTTAAATATGTGTATCATGTTAGTTTAATGCAATCTGTTCCTAATAACGTGGTAATAAAGGGGCGAGTCAGCATTGTTACCGTGGTGAAGGTTAAAGCAATGTTTTATTAATTAATTATGTTCTAGGTTGAACTAGGAAGGTTTAATTAATAAACAGGGCCCACTTTATTATTTGCATTTGATCCCTGGTCTGGCACACAAACTGCTCAAGCCCATTAGGGTTAGGGTTTCTCAAAACCCTAACACTATATATAAGATTTCTCTCTTAGATCAGATGTAGCCACCACAATATACAATTTAATATTCAAATCAGAATATTGAATTAAGAGAGAGAGAGATCGGCGGCGATCAGAGGGAGGATTTTTTTTCTGATCGAATGCTCCGGCTTCCTGATTCAACTTGGTAGATAATCCTCACCAGATTTTCAAGGAGCAAGGGAACAGATCAGAAGATTAAATATGTAGGAACACAATCAAAGTAGGGTTCCATTCTGCTTCAGATTTAACTTCATCGTTCTTCCTCCGATCTAGATCTGTAGATCAAACGATTGAAGATCAGGTATTATCTTGAATCCACCCTATGCATTGTAGAAGCATGAATAGGGTGGCATGGTTTATTTAACTGAATTTGTTCTTGATATCCTAAGAACGGTCCTGCGAATTGAATAACAACTAATGTTGTTAGTTGTAGACTTGAATCCTACACTTAGTATACTTCAAAGTCTAGTTTTGTGAGCTAGGTGTGTTTCATAACAAGACCTTCTCACTAGTTGCAGCTATTAAATCCATTTTAATTCTCTTATCCATAATAGCACATGAACTTAAGTATTTGGAAGGTAGATGTCATCTTCCGTATTTTTTCATAAATGGGTATCTCGATAAAAGGTGATTACATCTATATGCAACAACCATATAGATTATGTGTAGTAAGGTGAGGAACATCTTGTTTAGAAGCCAACGAAGTTAAAGTATTAACTTAAGGGAGCTTCAAGATCATGAAACATACGTTTTGGAATTGCTTATTGAGAATGAGAGTTTCATGTGCCAGTTATGTGTTAGCGGAAGCGTGTTTTTCCTTGTACATTATATAGATAGTATTTCTAATTCGGAAATGGTGTGGAGATATTGTCAGGCATAAAGAGATGGTTATCCGAATAGTTTTAGAAGTAGGACATATGAGATACCAGAACATCCATTGGATTAAAGTCTTGTGTTCTCAAAAGAAAGGATGTTTAGGTTTCTCAAGTTGTTTAAGTTGATTATGTGGTGACTCGTTTCAAGACAAGTATGGGTTGCTACCTTTCTATGTTGCAATGAATGAAGTCAAATATCAGTAATGTTATAGGCATGGTAAACAGACATGAGTTCAATCCTCGATAGGCACATTGGTTTGTAATGTGCCCATGTGAGTTGAATGGAATCAGATATCTAGGAGAATAATGAAAGGAGAAAATCGACCTCTAACTATGTGTTGGCCTTGGAGGAGGAGTTATAGGAATATGACACAAAAGTGTGTTGCGAATTCCGGTTTAAAGGCTGAGTGTGTAACAACTTCAAAAGCTTCGTGAGAAGTATACAACTCTTGTGTTGTCCCCTAAAGGGGTGTTTTCCAATTTTTCCTAATAGAATCACAAGGTACTGTGATCGCGCTGGTGCAATGACAAACTTAGGGAACTCAAGACTCATAAGTTGGTGAAATAAATAGAATATGTACTACTATATCATACAAGAAATTGTGATAAGAGGCGATTTGTACAAAGTGGGTGTGATCCATATGGAAGGTCTAGAGGATTTATTTTCATGGTGTTTAAGTCAGAGGACTTACGAGGATCACGCTCATAATCAACTTATGTAGGTAAAATCGATCACAAGATGATGAATGTATAAATAAGCTAGGTCTGAATAAGTAGGAGATTGTTGGGATTGTATGTTAAAAGCATTTATGATTAAGTTTATTTGTTTGGGACACTGGTCTTCATAAATGTGTGACATCAACATAGTCACTATCTGATATAACAAACATATGATACGAACTATAATATCCTATTATCTCGCCTATACGGATGATCATATGATGTGTAGGAGATCACAGAGGATCATATGAATCATTTGACCTAGCAAGGTGTAAATAATATCACGACTGAGACAATCCCTGGATAGGCTATCGGTTTAGTCTGCAACATATCAGTTCATATGTGTGATTATCGTAGCTACTTGGAATGTCAGTACATATTAATGTATTGATGGGATCAATAGTGAGATGTGCCCTTCTAGTTAACATATGAATGAGTCAGATCTTTATATACTTGTTATGATCTTAAACTTAATGGAAGGCTAAAGGGCATGCACAAGTTTGCCACACTTTAACTTACTAGGGTGGCGAGTCTTACATGTACTCTTATACTTGCATCTTTGGTTTGGCGGTGTGTGTGTGGCCTGCTTAGGTTGGACAAGTAGGTAATCATATCCTCTTTAGGATGGGGACATTTCCTGAGGACTTCATAAGGTTCATTATGCTAAACCCTGCAGGTTGAATTATTTATTCAATCATAAGTGAAAAGGAGTGAGTGGCACTACTAAGGAAATAAGAAATAAAATAATTGTGGCTGATTGTCATAAGATAAATTAATTAATGAATGTCTGGAACATTAAATATTTAGATAATTCATGTTTAATGCAACCCATTCCAAATAACGTGTTAATAAAGGGGCGAGTTAGCATTGTTTCCATGGTGTCGGTAAAATAATTTTTTATTAATTAATTATGTTTTGGGTTGGACATGGAATTAATTAATAAGGAGGGTCCACTTTATTATTTGCATTTGATCCCTGGTCTGGCACACAAACTGTAAGGAGCCCATTAGCATTAAGGTTTTCCAAACCCTAATAGTATATGAACACCTTCTCTCTATCAGATCAGTATTGATTACACACACAATACAAAATTCAGTACGATAATACAAAATTTAGAGAAAAAAGAGAGAGGGGCGACGGCTATACAGAAGGGAGAAAGTGATCGATTTCTCTGGCCTTTTGAATCAACTCGGTAGCATATCCTTGCAAGATTTCCGTGGACAAAGGGAACAAAATAAAATATCAGATCTGTTGGAGCACAATAGCATTGATCAAGATCCCTACATCCGGAATCCATCACCATCCCCATCTTCGATACAGATCTAGAGACCAAACCTGGAGTTCAGGTACTCCGTAAATCCATCCTCTGTAATTAAATATTAGGATCATGCATAGGGTTCGCCTGGTTTATTTAATCTAATTTATTTTTGATACCCAAAGAATGATCGAAATGACTGAAATAATGAAAGACAATTCGTGTTGTCTGTTGTTGACCAATTACAAGCACATTAATAGGACATCCAAATGGTAAACAAGAATGAAGCAGTCAGAACTGCCAGCTCACCAGCTTCTAATGCTAAGGATGCTGCCATCTTCGTAAAGAGGGACTTCTAGAGAAGACTGAAGAAGCAATATCAAACTGATAAACTGAGTGGTCAGACATCAAAAACAAAGGATTTTTCTTCAACATCATATTCTCATAAGAAGGAAGAGGAGACTTTAGTTACTGAACAGGAGGAGCAGATGAGAAATATGACATAATTCATTTAGAGAGCGAAGGCAAAAACTGAAAGCTCACATAGAGATGATCAAAGATTCATTATAAGAGCACAATAAATATTTTTTGAATGTAATTCTCCCAACCACCTTAAATATGATTTCCCTCTGATTGCTAAAGAGGAGAGAGAAAGGTTGAGGAAAGTCTCCGAAAAGTGAGATTCTAAAGCTGTTGCCAAAGCTATGCTCTCTAGAATTGAAGTACCTGACATTCCCAACAACGATAATGGTTATAACACATCAAATGATGAGTCGGAGGAGAAATCTCTATTGGTCTCCAAGGCTGCGATAGGCGATGATGCTTCAGACGAGGAACTAAAGAATCAGGAAGTGCAGAACTGGTAACTAATTCTCAACTAGTTTCTAGTTCTTTTGCATGCATAGACGAGGACTCTGAATCTCTTTTCTCAGATTCAGATGATGTTTCCGTAAAAGATCTCTCAAAAGAATTGGCCAAATTTCATGAATTAAAAAATGTTTTAGTCACTAAAAATATCTCATTAAAATTTCAAGTTTCTATTTTAAAGATCGAAAACTCTAGGTCACACAGTGAGGAACATACAAAACTCAGAGAAAAACATTCCCTTTTGCTTAAATATTTTAAAATTATTTATGAGTAATGTGACTCTCTAAAATCTACAATTGCTAAGGAGGAAAAACTTATTTGCTCACTTTATTCGTGCACAAGCAGAGCCAAAGAGGCTTTGAATGTTCAAAGAGATCCCTATGACAAATCAGGGATAGGTTTTGATGAAGATGATTCGAGCACTCATGCATCTCCTTCTGAAACTGAAAAAATTACAGATCATTACTTCAGGTTGTTAGACAAAGGGGTATCTCAAATTAGCGAAAACCCAAATTCGGCTAATCAGGTTTAGGACAAAAATTCTATTTCTAAATTAAATAAATATCAACCTAAAAGGAATCCAAATTTTCTAAAGAAACTAGTTAAGCAATATGTTCTAATTGCGAGGAAACTAGTTTCGACAATTGAATTGGCTAAGCACCAAACCAATATTGCGAGGATGCCATTTTCACGACTGAATTACATAAATCCATGACCATTCGATCATAACTCGTATGAACAAAGGATTCATCCAAGTAGGAGGAATAATTACTTGAGGTCTAAGCCCAATTAGATTTCGGTTTCTAGGGCTAGGAAGGCTACTTACCTGTGACCAGTCTCCAAAGACTCCTGCAAGAGACCAGTTTTCAAGAAGAGTGTGCACACACCCACTACTCCTTCTGCATTGCATCCAAATAGCATTTATAATTACATTAAGAAGAGTAAGGTTGAAAAGAAATCACGAGAAATCAAGGTGGAGAAAGTGTGGATTCCAAAAGGATGGATCCCAAAGACTAATACTGCAGGACCCGCAAAAATCGGGTACCTAGAGTCTAATTTATTTTATGATGCAGGTACTGGGACAACAAAACTAGTTTTAGAAGAAAAGAAGAGCTTGGATTCTGTACAGTGGGTTTTCCGCGCATATGACAGGAGAAACGGATTTGCTCACAAAACTGGAAATGACTAGGGCACCACTAATTGTGTTCGGTCACGATGCAAAGGGATGAGTCATTGGAAACGGATGCATGGAGTAAAATGGAATTATAATCAAGACCTATCCTTAGTCACCAGCCTTAATTATAACCTACTAAGCATTACCAAAGTTAGTGAGAATGGTTATGAGGTGACTTTTGCTGAGTCTGAGTGCCAAATCAAAGATAAAGATTCTACTAGATTATACTCAGAGGCATCAAAAAAGAAGGTCTTTATCTTGTAGATTGGGAGAATGGCCACACTGACACATGCCTCATCGCAAACAGTTCCTAGGAAAGTACAAACTAGCTAAGACACAAACAATTAAGACACCTTAACTTCACCTCGTTGAGACATATGGAAATGCACAAACTAGTTGAACGTCTACCCCAAACTAGAATCAAGAAGGATGGTATTTGCAAAGCGTGCCAACTTGGAAAATAAACGAAAGCTTCATTCAAGAACCTTCCAGTTACTGTTAGCACCAATAGGATTCTGGAATTGCTACACATGGATTTGTTTGGACCAATTAAGCCATCCATGGTCAGAGAAAAAAGATATACTCTTGTGGTTGTTGATGACTACTCGTGATGCACATGGGTGAGGTTATTGAGATGTAAAAATGAAGTAAAAATCCAGCTTCCGGACTAATTATGAGGGTTCATAATGAACAAGGAGCGATTGTGAGAAGAATAAAGTTTGATAATGATATTTAATTTTGCAACGGTCCATTGATGGACCTCTGCGCAAATATTGGAATCGGGCACGAAAGATCCACTCAAAGAACTCCTCAACAGATTGGCCTTGCTGAGAGAAGAAATAAAACACTCAAAGAAATAGTGAGGACCATGCTTGCAAAAGCAAGTTTAGGCGAAGGTTATTGGGGAGAAGCATTGACGACTACATGCTATACTCAGAACAGAAGTACCTTTAACAATCGTCATTGCAAAACTCTCTACAAGGTCTACAATGGTCGTAAGCCTTCTGTAGCTCATCTACGTGCTTTTGGTTCACCATGTTATGTTCACAATAACAGAAAGTCAAAACCGAATACCTTCAGTCCCAAAGATAATGAAGCGTTGTTCCTCTGCTATGGACACCCTTCACACAAGGGGTATCAAGTATTCAATAAGACTACGAGATGAGATTTGTGTAGATAACTTGAAATGTTGAATTTGATGAGTCTGTTTTAGTGTGTTGGAGCTAAATATTGAAGAGAACAAGGATGTCAATGAGAAACTGATTAATGATAACGATGATACTTGTCCAGATTCTCAAATTAGATCAATGAATGAAATGACTCGTTCACTAGTTGGCTCAACTAGATTAGAACCAACCAAAGGGGCCCATGATTCTATAGAACTTGATGAGGCCTTGGATTGCATAACCTTAAGTTTAGACACAAATCTAGGGGGAATTCAACTTTGAGTAGGCCGAATATCTCTTATGTTGTTGGAGTTTGCGCGAGATTTTAAGCCAATCCTAAGAAGCCGCACATGGAAGCAGCCAAGATGATTAAGAAATACATGAAAGGAACTGAATCCTTGGGTATATGCTATCTCAAAGTTGACGAACTGATTTTAAACGGTTATGTAGATTCAGATTTTGTATTCTGTTGAATTGATCGAAATAGCACAAAGTGGAACTTGCTAGTTCCTAGGCCATATAATTTGATTAGCTGGTTTATCAAAAAGCAGCATTTTATAGCTACATATTCCACCAAAACTGAATATGTAGCCACTGCCAGTCGCTGTGCTCAAGTGTTTTGGATTTTGCAGCTATTGATAGATTATGATGTCGAAACTGCATGTGCACCTATATATTCTGATAAAAGCAGTGCTTTGTGTGCATTACGAACAATCCACTTCACCATTCGAGGACAAAGCACATAGACATCCGTTATCATTTTATCCGGGATCATGTGGAGAAGAAAGATATATATGTGGAGTACATCAGAATGGATAATCTGTTAGCAAATACCTTCACCAAACCTCTGGCATAAACTTGATTCAAAGAATTATGCCGCAACCTTGGCTTACTTGAGTTTGTTGAAATTTCGATTGAAGAAGAGTAGATGTGATTAAAACTTAGTCCTAGATCTCAATTTCAGTTTTTGGATTTTATACTTAACCATTTTCTTTCATAAATTGTATTGCTGAAGAAGTTGCAAAATTGAAATTTGAAAACTACTTCGTAGTTTTTGTTAGGATTTCATTCAAGGAAGGTTGTGAAATTAAACCGAGTCCAAGCTATTGGTTTTGGAACTAAAAGATTGGATTGAAAAATAGTTTTCGGAGCTAGAGGCGGGATATTTGAATTGAAATTGTGAAAACTGGGCAAAATTTATTTTTCAAAGGATGCTGGAAAGTGTTAAGAAAAATCCCACCTTGCCCAGCAACGCAGTTTTTGCTATTGGATTTAGTTTTGGGCTGAAAATCAATTTTCTGATCGAAAAACTCATGCGCCCAACAGATGAAAGGAAAGCACTATTGGCCACATAATTCTTTCACTCTAATAATGATATTTGGGAAATCTTGAGTATCACAGTTGAGAGAATTGAAGCAGAAAAAGAAGTTAGCTTTTAGAGAGCGATGAAAGATTTTCCTACACATACCAACCTTGGAGAAGTTGACTAGCAAGTCAACTAGTTCCAAGAGGTCACCACCACCAACTTCAAGGAATCCAACTCCCAAAAGGCCGAAACTTGTGTGTCAAATTGAGAAATTTCAAGGCACACCCAACAAAAGGAGAGGTGATGGTTTTGCAGGTAGTACAATTCAAATTTCTTTAAAGCGACAAAGATCATGTCCTGCTAAATCAAAGAAAACCTTCAAGGAAGAACAGAGGGAGTACACATAAAGGATGACCAAGAAAATAAGAATGAAAGAAGAAAAGAAGAAGGAGGATGAAACTAAAAGAGCTTAAAGGGGAAAGGAAAAGGCTGTGGAGATGCCGAAGAAGAGGAAAGGGGATGATTATGATCCCAAGAAGATGAAAGATCTTCCCAAGAAGAAATTTGAATTTAGTGAACCAGTTGCCACTACATTTCCCGATCCCAATTCTAATCAACCTTTTGATACTCTATGCAGGGAAGCTACTGGACAAGAACAAGTTTATGAGGAAAGAAGAACTGTAAATATTTTTGTTGATCTGAACATTGCTGCAACTGATGAAAGGGTGACCAACCCAGAACAACTAGTAAAGGAAATTGTTAAAACTGTTGTGGAAGTGGAAGGGGGTTCCACACCTTCTCGTGAGAAAGTGTTGGCCTTGAATGGGGGTGCCAACATATCTATTGAAGAAACTAGGGCGACCACCACTATAAAACTGAGAGTATCTAAAACTACAGGGGTTTCACAAGGGAAAGCCTCCACCAGTGTTCAAACTGGAACTCAAGGGATTTGTGAACTGATTCACTAAATCCGTTAGCCGAGATTGTTAACTGGAATTTCAAAAATAAATTTCTATGCCTATGATTAATCCTAGCATGCTCCTATTGATTATGCATAAAGGGGGTTTTTGCTGAATACCTTGATTGTAGAAACCTGAAAAACAAGTGCGCAGCGATTTGATCCTCAATCCTTTTCCAGCACACCTAGATTTATTCCTAACAGATTAAGGAATTAAATCTTCAAAAATTATATAATAATTTTGGAAAACAAAGAGGGAGAGAAGAAAGAACACGATCCTCCTGATCTGATTTTCTGATCTGTATCCCTACTCTAATTCAAATATTTGGTGAAGATTCCCTTCAAAATCCTTGCCCAGTTAAGAAGCAAAATTTCCTCCTCGTTTCTCAGATCTAGTCGATCACCACAGCTCCTAAAATACTGGTTTGCTGTGTTGCAACATATGATCTTGTGGTGTATGTGATCTGAGAACCTGAGGCCTATTTATAGAAAATTCTGGACTTCTATTGGGCCTGAGTTTCCATGGGCCAGACCAGGGACCAGAATGCAAATAGCAAATAAGACCTACAAATTAATTAATATCCATATTGAACCCAGATTCTACTTAATTAATTAATATTGATTCATTCCACCAGAAAATCAATACTGTCCTACCTAATTGCTACCACGTTTTGAGTTACAGGTTGCATGGGCTCGGTATATCCCCAAATTTAAGGTTACATACATTCGTCTATTAATTTAAGAAATGACAAGCCATTTAATTAATTAACATCTTATATTTCAGAGTCAATCCACTCAAATATTTTCACTTATGCTTGAACCTAATAAGCCTGCAGGACATTAGCATAACAAACATTTTGAGCTGCTCAGGGAATGTCACTATCATATACTGGATGTGGTTACCTAGTTCGAGTACTAGACAGTCATACACAAACTGCTATCACCCAAGATACAAATATACAAGTTCAACTAGAGCCTTTCACTGCAACTCAAAGTGATACACAATCTGCGTATACTTCTGTACCTTCATTTAGGCTTAGGATATCATCAAGCCATAGAGATCTAGATTATTTTAATGTCATATAAAAGAATTGATCTCATCTTAGGTACATATCAATGCCTGCCCCACACTAGCATACCAAGCCATCAAAGATAAGATGCTTATTACTGCGTATGCTACAGCTTACACCGACAATTTATCCTAGAACTGTCTCAGCTGTGATAATCATTTGTATCTTGCTAGGTCAAACGTTCCATACGATCTTTCTAGAGTATAACGCGTCTAAGCTAATCTAGCTATTACATCAATCATTCTACGTGGCTGGCTTTGCCCTCAGCCCAAGGTTACGTACTTGCATCTTGTAGACCTTCTGAGGAACAACTTTTGTGAATGGATCCGTTACATTATCTTTTGTATCAATGTTCTCTACCGGCACATCACCCCTTGCTACAATTTCTCGTATAATATGATACTTCCTCTCAATTCGTTTTGTTGCTCTGTGAGTTTGTAGTTCCTTTGAATTAACCATAACTTCCAAATTATCACAATATACCGTGATAGTCTAGGGTAGCTTAGGAATCACGTCCAACTCTAGAAGGAAGTTTTGAAACCATACTGTTTCTTTCGAAGCTTAAAAAGCTGCCACATATTCTGCTTCTATGGTGGAGTGAGCAATGCACTTATGTTTTGCACTCCTCCAGGATATGGCCCCACCTCCGAATGTAAACACATAGCCAGAGGTGGACTTCTTTTCGTCTTGGTCTGCATGGAAATCCCAATCCGTATAACCCATAGGGCACAACTCCTCACAGTGATAGACGAGACAATAGTCTCTAGTCCTTTTCAAGTATTTGAATATGTGCTTTACCGCGGTCCAATGTGCCTGTCCAGTGTTAGACTGATATCTTGCTACCATGCCTACAACTAAGCATTATCTGGCCTCGTACATAGCATTGCATACATGAGACTCCCCATGGCTGATGCGTACGGCACGTCGCTCATCTCATCTTTCTCCTTTTGTATCAGCGGACACTAATTTTCGAAAAGATGTATGTCATGTCTGAAGGGTGACAGGCCTTTCTTAGCAGTTTGCATGCTGAAACGGGCAATCAAAGTATCCACATATAACACTTGAGACAAGGCCAACATCTTTTGCTTGCGTTCCCGCAATACTTTTACCCCTAGGATGTATCCTACCTCCCCAAGGTCCTCCATATGAAACTGTTCGGATAACCACTCTTTTATGCCCGATAATACATCCATATTGTCGCCAATTAGGAGAATATCATCTACATAAAGTGTAAGGAACACCACGCTTCCGCTGGCACATAGACGGTACACGCAACTCTCATTTGAACATTGTGAAAATCCATAGGATTTAATCACTTCATCAAAACATAGATTCCATGACCGTGAAACTTGCTTAAGTCCATACAACGACATTTTAAGCTTCCTGACAAAATGTTCTTCGCCCTTCCGCACATAAACTTCTGGCTGTTGCATATAGATGTCCCGACCTTCTTCAAGGTACCCATTTAGAAACGCAGTTTTGACATCCATCTGCCAGATCTCTAGGTCCATATGTGCTATTATGGCTAGGAGTATTCGAATGGACTTAAGCATCGCTACCGGTGAGAAGGTCTCGTCATAGTCTACACCTTCTTTCTGACTATAACCCTTCGCCACCAGCCTTGCTTTGAAAGCTGTAATTTCACCATTCGCTCCAGTCTTTCTTTTTTTTGTACCCATTTGCACCCTATGGCTCGATAGCAATCTAACAAATCAGTTTTCTGGTATACATCCATAGCCGTAATGGATTCTATTTCCGACATTTGTCCGCATCTTTATCAGATACCGCCTCATCGTGCGTCCAAGGATCGGTATCATCTAATCTGCTTTTCAGGATCAAGTCAGAAGACTTTCCCACGAACATAATTCTATCTATTACAATTTGGAATTATTTCACAGATCTTCCACTTGGCTCCCACTACTTGGACTGTGATCTGATTTTATTTTGTGAAAATTGGGCCTCCAAGATTTGATCCATCATAAAATTGGACAACTAGGCTTGTTAAACGAATCGCGGGCCCGTGCACACATTGCAAGCCTGATAGCCTGCGAGAACTAGGCCTGACGGGCCACCACCGCCGCCGCCGTAGGCCTGCCAGAATCGTACAGTAGCCATGCATGCACGTCGCAAGGCTGTAGCCCGCAAATCCGCCACCCCGACTTGCGCCGCCGCTGCCCTTCACGCCGGCCACCTTCTCCACCGTCGATCGCTCGCAGCTCATCGAAGAAACACGCAAGGAGCATAGTTCAAGATTCGCATGAATGCCTCGCCACCTGTCACTCCCAACCCACGTTCTCCTTGCACCGAGCCACTACGCCTCACAACCGCCACACCAATGCCATCCGAGGAGCATGAGCCCACTGCCAATGAGCGCTCACAGGGCCGCGTAGGGTGTCTATGCACGCACGCGGAACCTAGGGTTCCGCTGTGTCGCGCGCAGATCCTCGCTACCAGGCCACTGTTGCCCACTATCCCGGCGGAGCCTCTGCCTCCTAGCATCACCGTCCTGGAGCCGCCGCACCTGTCGGGCCAACTTGTGGCCGCACGGCTGCTGCCCGTAGCTTGCACGCACGCTGCGCTGGAAATCCTAGGGTTTTGCAGCGGCTGTGCAGCCGCATTAGCCTGCTGCGCACCGTCGCCGCTGCTCTCCTGCTACGTGCAACTTCCATTCACGGCCTGCTGCCGTGTCAGTGCTGTCGTGCATCGTCGTGCGACCCTTCATTCTTCATGTTCATCATTCATTCTTTGTGTTCTTCACGTTCTTCGTTCTTCGTTTACAGATTTGGAAATTAAATCTTACCACAAATTTATGTCGTGGGTGAAAAACGAATCCTTATAAAAGGGCGGGTTATCCCAAGAACCACGAGGAACAAAAACACAATGATAGAATAAAAAAACCATTCATGAATTCATTTAATTATAATTAATATGCAAATCATAAACAATATTATTTTTCCTGACAGAGCCAATTAGTCAACCTGGCGCTGATGCCAATTGAAGGGATTTCTGAACTGAATCACTTAATCTGTAAGCCGAGATCATTAACTGGAATATAAAAATTAAATTGCTCTGCCTATGATTTATCCTAGCATGCTCCTATTGATTATGCATAAAGGGGGGTTTTGCGGAATACCTGGATTGTAGAAACCAGAAGAACGAGTGCATAGAGATTTGATCCTCGATCCTTTTCCCGCGCACCAAGATTTATTCCTACCAGATTGAGGAATTAAATCTTTGAAAATTAAATAATAATTTTAAAAAACAAAGAGGGAGAGAAGAAAGAACACGATCCTCCTGATCTGACCTTCTGATCTGTTTCCCAACTCTAATCCAAATATCTGGTAAAGATTCCCTTCGGATTCCTTGCCCGGTTGAGAAGCAGAATTTCCTCCTCGTTTCTCAGATATATTCGATCACCACAGCTCCCAAAATACTGGTTTGCTGTGTTGCAACATATGATCTAGTGGTGTATATGATTTGAGAACCTGAGGCTTATTTATATGAAATTCTGGACTTCTATTGGGCCTGAGTTTTCATGGGCCAGACCAGGGACCAGAATGGAAATAGCAAATAAGGCCTATCACTTAATTAATTCTCATATTCAACCCAGAATATAAATAATTAATTACTATTGATTTATTCCACCAGAGAATCAATACTATCCTACCTATTAGCTACTACGTTTTGAGGTATGGGTTGCGTGGGCTCGGTATATCCCCACATTTAAGGTTACAGACATTCATTAATTAATTTGAGCTATGACAAGCCATTTTATTAATTAACATCTTATATTCCTGAGTCAATCCACCTAAAACTTTTCACTTATGCCTGAACATAATCATCCTGCTCGACATAATAAACCTTTTGAGCTACTCAGTGAATGTCACCATCCTATACTGGATGTGGTTACCTAGTTCCAGTACCAGACAGTCATACACAAACTTCTATCACCCAAGATACAGATATACAAGCTCAACTAGAGCCTTTCACTACATCTCAAAGTAATACACAATATGCGTATACTTTTGTCCCTTCATTTCGGCTTAGTATCTCTTCAAGCCATAGAGATCTAGATTCTTTTAATGTCTGATAAAAGAATCGATCTCAACTTAGGTCCTTATCATTGCTTGCCCCACACCAGCATACCAAGCCATCCTAGATAAGATGCTTATTACTACGTTTGCTGCAACGTACACCGAAAGTTTATCCTAGAACTGTCTCAGTTGTGATAATCATTTATATCTCTCTAGGTTAAACGATCCATACAATCTTCCATGATCTACTACACACCGTATGATCTCCCTATCAACGAGATAAGAGGATAATAACGTTTGCGACACATGTTTGTTAATTTAGACAGGAGATGAACATACAACATTTATGATTCCTAGTATATTAAACAATTGACCTTGTACATAATATACCAATCATAATGCTTTAAGTATATAAATCCATCAGGAACCACCTCCCCTAGTTAAAAATTTAAGATTTCAAAGGGAGGTAAAACATATATACCTAATTTTGATTATCCTTTAACCTCTTCGGATGTCTCATCTTCAAATACAGACTTAGAAGACCTCACTGGTTTTCATGAAGTATTCAACTACACAAATGATAAGAAATAAAGATGGAGAAATAATTCATGGGATAAGAGGGAAAAAGAGAGGATTAACATGCCTAACAAGTTTCCTACCTACAAATAGCCATTAAACTGCCTGCAACATCATGAATTTGTGGGTGAAAGGCTAAAAAACTGGTGCCCACCCATTGGCTATCAGATGTTGGGGATTCAACCTTGATTCCATGGGCTGCGAAAATTTTCTGATAAAATTGAAGATCATGTCAACGAACATGCCATGCTATTATATTCCGATATTCTTGAAGAGGACAGTATGATTTCCATTAACCGAAAAACTGAATTCAGAAGTTGGCGATGATTGGATATCGTGAAGCACGAACTGGATGAGAAGGAGAGGTGATCATGCAGGCAAGACTAGGCCTCATCATGTGGAGTTTAGAAGAGGTTTGGGCCAAGTAGTGGAGTGGCCAAACTGAAGGAAGACAACTAATACTAGAGCAAACTTGACAGAGGTTGTTTTGTATTCAAGCATACAAACTTTAAACTTTGCCTTCTAGGGAGATAAGAAGACTACCTCTAACAAATTTTGTCTATACTTCAAAAACTCTAGATCCTGCCCAAGATGCTCATGAAAAAGAGATGCAGGCTATTGAACTAGCTCCTAAAGATTATCAAAGTATTATCACCATAAAATTTGAGAAGGTCAGGAAGATTGTAGCCTATCACAAGCGATTGGACGAAGAGACGGAACGGGCTAAACTTGATATGACCAGTGTTGAACTGGAAAAGGAGGAAATGGAGCAATTTGTTTCTACTACTGGTGAGGACTCCGTAGATCTGTAATCTGAGCAGGACCAGAATCGAAATTCTCCTCCTTTCACTCCCAAAATCGGCTCCTCCCTCTCTCTCTAGGTTTAGTTTGTTTCAACTGTGTTATGACTTATGAGAGAGAGCTGTCTATTTATAGACCTAGGGTTGGAAACCCTAATGGGCAATTTTGGGCTCAATTCAGCATATTTAATTGGGCCAGTCCTGGGACCTAATGCAAATAATAAAGTGGGCCTATAAATTAATTAATTCCCATGTCCACAACCCAGGACACAATTAATTAATTAATATTAATTCCTTTTCACCACATAATTAATACTGACCTACCCCTAAACCGGACATCCATTAATTAATTGGAGCCTCTAACAAGCTCTAACTACAATTAATTAATATCTTATAATTCGTGAGTAGTACCACTCAAACCTTATCACTCGTGCCTGAACTTAATCAGCCTGCAGGACTTTGGCACGATAAATGTTATTGAGCTCCTCAGGGAATGTCCCCATCCTATTACTCGAATATGGTTACCTAAGTCCAGTCTCAGGCGGTACTACACGAACTGTTGTTACCCAAGATGCGGATATACGAGCACGTTACTTAGGCTCTCCACCATGGCAAGTCAAAGCAACAGTCAACCCGTGCAAACCCCTGAACCTTCGTTAGGGTTTGGACTCAATCAATATAACGAGATCTTTTATTCACTGATGTCAGACAGACGAATATATCTCACTGCGGTCCATCAATACGCCACTTCTGTGTACCAGCATGTGAAGTAACCAAGACACACTACTTATTCCGACAATGTCGCAGCCATCCGGACAGACGTATCCTCATACGCTGTCTCGGCTGTGATCATGGTTTATGTCTCACTAGGTCAAGTGATCATACTCTCTTCTGCGATCTACAACATGCCGTATAATCGTTCCTATTGGTGAGACAAGAGGATACCATCGTTCATACATGTACGATTGTTAACAGATAGGAGAAATAAATCGTTGTATACTCATTATAATAAATGCTTTCAGTATACAAAACCCATCATTCTTCACAATGAGTGGTCTGGGGGTTGACAAGTTTCCTGTGATGGAATGTCGACCAAATTTTCAAGTTCAGTAAACAAGGCATCCTGTTCTGCTTTTTGCCTTGCTTCTTCAACTTCTTTGGCGGTAAGTGGAACTGGAGTAGGCATGAAAACATTTCTTTCGTGGGGATCCTCTTCCTCAGAGCATGGTTCCTCAGGATTTACATTGCTCTTTCCTTTTGGAATCAAAGGATCTTTGAAACTCTTTGGTGGTTGTTATTTTCTGGTTGGGGGTATGTAGTTGGAGTAGATCAAATCCTCACCGCGGCAGCGTCTTCCTTCTGGTATGATTCCCTCGAGGAAGTGGCTTATCTTTAATCCAAACCAACATCCTGAGTGATTGTGTGATCCTTCTTCACACTCTTGTTCTTGTAGACATGTGCTAGCCATTTAGTATAGATGAACTTCGCCCAATTTCCACTAATTTAATCCTCAACCGCCATCATGCCAGCAAACATCTTAGCACTTAGTTTAGAAAGCAAACCAACTTTGCCTACTAACATCTTTATTACAAGCTATGCTAGGCTCTTCATTGGCTCTTATAGTGACCTTAGAGGTGCTGCTATCTTCCATGATCCTTTGAAGGTTTCTGTCTTCCATTGCAGCCATCTTCTTTACATTTCGGCTTCATCATTGACTTTGTAGTTGGAGATGTCTTTACCATCGTTCCAAAGTCCGTACTTCTTCTCTAAAACTTCTGGGCTTACCACAATCTTGATACCCAATACACTTGTGGTGAAAAACTTTTCTTTACCTACTACTACGCGAGCAAAGAACTCTGCGAATATGTGTGGACGAAACTTCTTGGGTTCTGCAAATAGATACATCAACAGGTTCTCGCGGTCAATTTTACTAATGAGAATTTCACACCAGGGCTTCTGAAATAACGACTCGTAGAGTATCTTATCCTTCTTACCTTGAGCAACTCTCTTTGCTCGTTGGTGAGTTTACCGACCTCCTTACCGTGGATTAAGGCAATTAGTAAATAATATGAGATTAACTCATCAATATCCTCCATCTTGTAGATGTATGTGAACATCGGTTGGAACTATTCAGGCTCTTCGGGCAAGTTGGACCATCCAAAGTACTCCGCAGGGGAAGTTATGGGAGTATTAGGGTTTAAAATTCCTAAACCAAACTTCCTATATACGATCCCAAGTAACTAGCTTTACTGTGAGCGGTTGGATCTCTTCTTCTGATATGGATGAATTAACGGTTGGGCAGTTGGTGACGGTTCGTCTTACGTCCCACTAAGTTGGAAACTTGTGCGTGGCTGACATGTCTCTTTAGTATTCATCGCCGCCCTATGCTCGAGTCTCCTTTTCAATTAATTCAGAATCTATAGCTTCTGCGTCAAGAGATAATCTCGCCTTTCGAGATATTTGAAATGATTATCTCCTTCTTGTCTGCTGGTCAACATGCAAATGTGCATTTGCTGATGTTAGCATATCCAGCAATGTGAAAGGCCTATGCTGAGAGCTTGGACTCAGCATTCGATTATCTGATATACCTCTTTATATAGGATGTAGTGATCACATAGTTTGCTGATAGCTTGGACTCAACACTCCTTGATTCTATTGTGATATGCACATTCCTTGGACCTTGTTTGATGAGAGCTTGGACACAACATTCATTTTAAAGGTCTTTATTTTAGTAGACGCTTGTAATCTGGTGAGAGCTTGGACTCAGCAGTTGCTCAAGTTGTATCCTTAGCAGTCTACAAATGTCTACTAAGAGCTTATGCTCAACATTCTTTGGGGTTGTAGCGAGAGCTTGGACTCAATAGACAACATAGACTCTTTAAATATTTTTTATCCATGTTGGAACAAAGAGTCTTTTTACTGAGAGCTCGTACTCAGTAAACTTTTTCTGGTTTAGTGTTTGCTATAGCTGAATAGCAATCTCCATCAATATATTGAGAGCTTGGACTCAGCATTCACCGAATATCTGCTGAAAGCTTGGATTCAGCAGTTCTTCTAGACTCTTTAGATTCAATGAACCCTTAAAGTTCCAGAGTCTTTTACTAAGAGCTCATATTCAGTAAGTGTCGGAAATATGCTGAGAGCTTGGACTCAGCGTTTAGCAGAGAATGTTTTGCGTGAATTTGATTCTCCATTTCAGCTATCAAGCACTCTCCTTCCGACTAGGATGGGGAGACCTTAAGAAATTCCTATTATCTGATTTTCCTTTAAATTATAAGTCTTTTCATGGAGAATCATTTGATTTTTGATAGGATTATAAGTACACAAGGGGTGCATTGATCTAGCATTTATACTGGGGCGATTATATTGTTTGAGACAATAGAGTACAGTCATCAAAGCGAGCATTTTATTGATATCATTGATTTACAAGAGTTACACTTCGCAAAGTATAATACTACAAGTTTACAATGATCAATTTGTCTTCAGACTACTCCAAATATTTCCTTTGCTAGATCTACTCCTTCTTGGTCTTTTCCCCGAGCTCATTGCTGCAAGTCACCCCACTTGCGCAAATTGGTCCTGTGAGATATATCCACGAGCAATTCATCATCTTCCTGCTCTCTGTGGATAACTCTTCTTCTTCCTGCGAACAACTTGGCTGTCCTTTGAGGAGAAGTCTGACTCTAGCAGATCTCACCATCTGCTTAGGTCAATGCCCTCTGTCCACGTACTTCAAATCTTCTAGCTCCGAATGCCATGCTAGTTGAACATCAGCACCATTCGCAAGCTTTTCTTTGCTCTTCAGATGCTAAGTAGATGATTCATGTTGCATCTACTCCATCTGAGAGTCTTCCCATGATCTCCTCTTCTTCTCCACGGTTTAAAGCTTGATTCTAGAAGAAGAGATGGGAAGAAATTGAAAGGGTCCCTAGGATACCTTGGTTGACTGGAACCAAGAGGGCTTTCCCATTCCTGGTGACTAAGGAATATCCATCTTCAGACCCACCTGACATGGTTGTATATCTCTTAAGATATAACCATCATGGCAAGACAGATTAGACCTCTTATCTCCATTCGGTTCTAATATAAAAAAGCACATCATCCCCAGTGAACCGAGTATTGAGAGAGTCTTCTTAGATATGATCTCTGTGAAGATTATGACTCTTCCTCTCAATTTGGAGACTTCTTAGTCATGTTGCTCGAACCCATTTTTGAGATATTTTGGTGAATTAGTAAAGGACGACATTTCTGATTTCTTCATGCAGGGTTTAGAATAATTGGAATAGAAAGCAGGTGATGGATCTAGGGTTTCAAGGTTTTGGAATATGATTTTCCTAAGGAAGACAACCTCTCTTGAAAGAGATGTAACACCTCATAGAGACTTGTTCTCTTAATCACTTCGTCTGCCTAGGGAACCGACGGTTTTGCAATGACATTCCACGTGGTGGCTATTTTCATAACTGAATCGTCTCGAGCCTTGAACAAGATCTTTGGTAATGATAGTGAATATGTATCATCCCTTAGTCATTAATGATGATTCTAATTGATACGTCGGTTGAGTATACCGATATTTGTTCCCTTATCTGATCAATTTCCCAATATTGATTCAACACAAATTGATTCAGCAGTCTCTTTTCTTCTGCTGGGAGCTGCGACTCAGCAATCCACTAACTTAATCTGCTGGAATCAATATCCTTCAATACATGATCATTGAATTATTGAGAGCCGAGACTCAAGAATCTCGTAATACTTTGATATTCCTTTTCTGAAGAGCGTAAGCTGGGGCACACTCTTATTCCGCATAATCTTTAGGAAATCCAATCAACTACAGAATTCCAAGACTTGTGAAAACCAAGAATAGAATGAGAGTTGGGACTCATTCTTCCATAACCTCATCTAATTCCAATGGGCCGAGCTTGAGACAAAGTTCCGTAAATATGTTCTCTGCTCGAGGTTTGGTGAACATTTCAGCTAGCCGATCCTCTGTTCTAATATAATCTACGGAGATATCTTTTTTCTCAACATGATCTCGAATGAAGTGATGTCGGATATCGATGTGCTTCTTCTTGGAATGATGTGCTTGATTCTTCGTGATGTACATCGCATTATTGTTGTCGCAATATATAAGAACACTACCATTGCTGACTTCATAATCTTGAAGTTGTTGCTTAGTCCACAACACTTGTGTACAACAGCTTGCGGCAGCTACATATTCTGCTTCTATTGTGGATGTTGCTATGGAATGTTGTTTTTTGCTGAACCAGCTTATCAGCTTGTGACCGAGGAATTTGCATGTTCCACTCGTGCTCTTTCGATCAATTCGGCATCCTCTAAAATCCGAGTTTGAATATCCAACGAGTGTGAGGTCATCTGCTCTGGGGTACTGAATTCCAAACAATTTTGTTCCTTTCAGATATCTGACAATCCTTCGTGCGTACTCCATGTGCAATTTCTTCGGATTTGCTTGATATCTAGCACATACGCCTAAAACATACGAAATGTCCAGTCTGCTAGCTGTCAGGTATAGTAGAGAGTCAATTAATCCTCTATATGCTATGGGATCTACAGATTCGCCTTCTTCAGGCATTAAAATTTGACAGGCAGTGCTCATTTGAATCAGGCATTAAAATTTAACAAGCAGTGCTCATTTGAATCCACAGTGTCTTCGTCTTCTCTGGACATAATTTGCTGATGAGATCCTTGGTATACTTCTTCTAATGAATAAATATTCCATCACTAGATTGATGAACTTGCAGACCTAGAAAATATGACATATTTCCCATCATACTCATCTGAAAGTTAGTCTGCATAAGTCGAGCAAACTTTTCACAGAGATTTAGATTTCTTGATCCAAATATGATGTCATCCACATAGATTTGAACAAGCAAAATGTCTTTAGCATCTTTGATCAAGAATAGTGTCCTGTCGATCTTCCCTTTCCTAACTCCATTCTTCAACAAAAACTGTGATAACGTCTCATACCAAGATCTTGGGGCTTGCTTTAGACCGTAGAGAGCTTTTCGTAGTCTGTACACATTGTTTCCGCGCACGAATCCTTGAGGGTTTTCCACGTAGACTTCTTCCTTTAATTCACCATTCAGGATTGCCCTCTTAAAGTCCAGTAAAACCATGATGGGCAGCATAAGCTAAGAATAACCTGATAGCTTCAAGTCGAGCTGCTAGAGCAAAGGTTTCGTCGAAGTCTATTCATTTGCACTGCGCATATCCTTTAGCCACTAGTCTGGCTTTGTTGCGAACGACAAGTCCATTTTCATCTCGCTTATTCTTGAATACTCAATTGGTTCCAATCACTGATTGATGTGTCGGCCGATGGATGAGATCCCGTACCTGATTCCTTGTGAACTCTGATAGTTCTTCTTGAATTGTGTTGATCCAGTCATTTTAGTCTTTGTAGCTCTTCTGCTGGAATGTCTTGACTGCTGGTCAGTCTGATGGGTTCTTCTGAGACTGGTACATCAACAAGCTGTAGATTTTCCAAGTTGTCTGCTACACTTGTTGGAGTGACTTCTGCTGAATGACTATCTTCTGGCATGTCATCTGCTGGATTCTGGTTTTCTGCTGTAGTACTTCTGTCTTCAGCAGTCTGTTCCTGGTTGTCTTCAGCAGAGTTATCCTCAGTAATTCTCTCGCCATTCTGGGAATCTTCAGTTATATCCTCATTCTTCCAGATGGCTTCATCTCCTTGAGTTCCTTTTAACATGTAAGCTCTTTAAGAGAATTTATGGTAGCCTCGGTATTACTAGTTGCATCACCAGCCCTCTTGACTGTCGGTCGATCAGTCGAGGTCTCCTCACTCATTAACCTAGTCGGATCAATCAGTTCAGCTTCGGAAGAATTGGAGTCCGAAGGTCCATTGACATCATTGGTTCCATGAGTCTCATCTCTTTGACTTCTCATGGTCCAGCGCACTAAAGTAGCTTCATAAAAAATAACATCGCATGTTATTCTGTAAGTTCGGTTATCTTGTTAAGTACTCTATATCGTTTATGAGATGGATGTCCATATCCTAGGAACAGTCCTTCGTCAGCTTTGGGAGAAAAAGTACTTAAATTTGACTTCCCATTGTTATGGATATAACATGGTGAACCAAAAACACGAAGATGAGCTAAGAAAAGCTTACGACCATGATATATTTCGTAGGCAGTCTTGTTGAAGCGGAGATTTATTCCACTTCTATTATGCGTGTAGCAAGCATTCATAGCAGCTTCTCCCCAATACCTTTGCCTCATATTTGTATCCGCTAGCATTGTTCGTACAACCACTTTGAGAGTCCGGTTTCTTATTTCGGCCAAGCCATTTGCTGAGGTGTTCTTGCAGTGGACCTTTCATGTCCTATCCTAGCATCGGCGCAGAAGTCCATCAATGCTCCATTGCAGAATTCTGTACCGTTTTCGAATCTTATCCTTTTCACCGTGAACTCTTTATCATTTTGGATTATGAGTATTTGCTCAGGAAGGATAATCTACACCTCGTCCTTCCTTTTGGAGTAACCTCACCCATGCGTACATGGAATAATCATTAATAACTACCAAGATATATTGTTTATTACCTACAGTAAGTGGAGTCACTAGGCCTAATAAATCCATGTGCTGCAGCTCAAGGATTATGATTGAAGTGGCCTTTTCCGGATTAGATTTGAAGGACGCTTTGACTTGTTATTCTTGTTGACAGGATCTGCATATTCCTTCCTTCTTGAAAGTCTCTTGAGGTAGACATGCAACAATATTATTTTTGGCAATATAGTTGATAGTTTTAAAGTTTAGATGTGTTAGCCTTTTGTGACATAGCCAGTTTGTCTCTTCCTTACTGAATGATATGAAGCATGTTGCTTGCTGACCACTTTCCCAATCAGCGATGTAGAGTCCTTCATCCCTGACTCCTCTAAGCTTTACTTTACAGGTGGTCCTATTAGATACTTCACAACCTGTATCAAAGAAAGAAACAATGTATCCACTTTCACTTAGCTGGCTGATGCTCAGTAGATTGTGCTTCAGGCTATCGACGAGGGCAATATTTATTATTCGCTTTACATTCTACTCGATGCACCCTCTTCCGATTACTCTAGCCTTGGAGTTGTCACCAAATCAGACTGAAGCTCCTCTGAAATTATGAAGCTCTATGAAGATCTCTTCATCTCTAGTCATGTGACCTGAGCATCCACTGTCTAGGATCCATTCTTTTAATTTTCTTGATATTCTTCTTCCTGGACCCTGTTCCTGGAAAACAAAGAAGTTATATTTTCAGTACTCGATCAATTACGGGTCCTACAGGATTAGTTCTTTGGATTATTCCTTTGAGAATCCAGATTTTCGTGACTTTGACATTTTGTTTTTCATCCCGTTTCACTACCCTTCTGTTCCTATTGGCATAATATCTGAAATCTGCATAGGAGTGTGTAGTGGTGTGTCGAGCCATCACTGTCTTTTGAAAATGATTTGATTTAAACTCTGGCCTCAAGTAGATGACCCTTCTACTTGGAATGTATGCTGGCTTCCTTGCAATCTCAGAAGATTGCTTAGCCTTGTTAGAATTTGTATGAACCTTCCTAGCAGATGGAATAGTCTGCTGGGTTACATACTCTTTCTTTGCAGACTTATAATTAAGTCTTTACTGAGCAGTCAGCTAAGGGATACTATTCTGCCAACATTTATGCAGAGCAATTATTTAGAGTTTTCCCTCTTGTCTTTCCTAGCAGTTTGTTGAATCTTCCCGGTTACTGGGACAAAAGCAATTTTCTTTGTCTTTCTTGACTTAGTATCATTTGACCTTTCATTAAAACCAATTCCAGCGAAGTTATTTGAACTTCTTTGGACACTCAGAATATTGTTCAAATCTCTCGTGCTTTTTGAAAATTTGCAATGTCATGTGTTTTGCACGGAGCTATTGTTTTTCAAAACATCATTCTCCTATTTTAAAATGCTATGTCTTTCATGCGAGGAGAAGATTTCTGTTTTCAACTTTGAGAGTTCCTCGTCTACTGACCTAGATTTCTTAATCTCACTGGTCAAGATAGAAAGCTGAGATTTCAGAGAGGAATTTTCTTTTACAAAAATATCTTTTATAGCATGGACTTTTGAAAACTCTTTCAGCAAAAATTCTACAGTTATCTCATCTTATTCTGAGCAATATGAATCAGCAGTATCATGCATGTTATCAAAAGTAGAAGTAATGGACATAGTAGAGTATGTTACCTGGTTTTCTGCGGCAGCTAGAGCTGATTCCTTAGTCTGCTCTTCATTTATTTCTGCCATGAACACCATGAGAACATCCTCTTCATCTTCTGATGAGTAATTTTCATCGTCATAATCTGGGATGTCTGGTATTTCCGTCCTTGTCAAAAATGCTTTGGTGACAGCTTTTGATGCTCGCCTTTTGAACAGCTTTCTCAATCTTTCTCTTTCTACTGGATCTACTCGTGGACATTAAAACTTCAGATGATCTGGGTTATTATATTCGTAGCATGTTCTTGGCACTTTCTTGACATTTATGTTGTCTGCAGGTTGACTTTGCTCGAAATCCTCCTTTTTCCTTTTGGCTTTCTGCAGCAGCTTCTGCATCCTTTTCATCTGTTTTTCCAGTTCGCTGACTGATCATTCTGCTTCTTTGAATTTGGATTTGCTGGTGGAAGGAATCTTTTTTGATGGACAGGACTGAGCTGGTCGATCTGAGTGGAATGACTTCTTTGCTTTCCACTTACGTCTGTCTTTCTTCACGAAGAATGCAACAACCTCGATTGGTTCCTCAGTGATTACTCCAGCACTAATATCTTCGTGTTTGTTGATCTTTGTGATGTCCCATTCATGGGCCTTCCGTTGAGCAAATACTTCTTTGGTGCTGATAGCCAACATATCTTTCTCCTTTAGATTGGTTACTTTGATAAACCAATCCTCTTTTGGTAGTCATGAGAGAATCTTTGAATTCATGTCGGAAAGCTCGTACATTCTTCCCAGTTTCTTTAGCTCAGCTACAATGTTGTTGAATATGTTCTCCATGTCCTTGATGGTTTCACCTGGAATCAATCGAAAAAGATTTATACATGTCTACCCATTGTTGTAGATTATTTCTCTTCATCTGATCTTCCTAATTTTTGTACTCCAACACTTTTGCCATTAATGTAGGTGATAAGGCACCTAATATTAAATCCATGGCTACGTAATTTAGTTGATCACGCGCTCGTTCTTCTTGAGTCCATTCTTCAAATGTCTTGTCTACCATTTCGTCTGGTCCTGCTACGTCTTCTCCGACACTTGTCTTTACATTTTTGGATTTTAATCGATCTTTTCTCGATCACTTGTCTCATCTCAGGATGTACATTCATTAAAGTGATCAACCTATTTTTCCGGGTAGAATAGGATTCTGAGAGAACTTTGCAAGCTTCGCATTTTGTGCCATTGCTATGAACCTGAGCTAAAAATAGAAAACCAAATATGCAAGGAAAATCTGGATCTGGTCCTAAGCGACTCAGAAGCAGCTAGTCTTTTTTTTTCTTGAATAAGTCTACATTAATCTTAAACTCACACACACTCTCACACACCCAGATGTCCACCTGGGAGCTCGAACCTGTGACCTCTCAGTCATTGGCAAGGTGCTTTAACCACTACACCCCGAGCGAAGGGACAGAATCAGCTAGTCTGTAAAGACCAACCGCTTTGATACCACTTCTTGGTCCCAGATCAGAGAGTTTTGTATGCAGCGGAAGTATTTAATTAATTTTGCACGTATCTTGCTAAGGACTCGACTTAGCAAGTGTTTATCAAATGTATTTTAGCTCAATTATTCGTTAATCCAAATTGTAGTTTATACTACAACACTTGATGTTTTGAGTTTCAAATATGTATGTGCAGAATATAAAGAAATAAAGCAGTAACGACACAAGGATTTTATAATGGTTTGAAAAATTATTTTACGTCCACTCTTCAGTCCTCTAACAAAAAATTTCACTAGAAGAATGAGTGCAAGGTCAGGCCTGATCTCTAACGTTGAGAAGCTCCTCCGTCTGGTCAGCGCGCACCTTCAAGCATCTTGATCTCCAATATTCAATCGGTGTCGCTCCTTAGAGTGAGGACAAACCTCCCTTATCCTTGGACGTCGACTGCTGGGAATTTTTTAGTTCTTCCCAGAACCTATCCTTGTGTTGGCAGTGTCCGTAAGATTCACATTTGCACGACAATCGTGACTGCTAGTTTCTTATTGGAGTAGAAAGAATCCCAAAGTAACCTTGGAAGCTTAACTTCGCAGGTCTCGAGCTTCAGAGATGAAAGCTTGTCAAAAGCATCAGTTAAGAACTTAGCTCGGATGAGTTCGCGTAATGTAGAGAGTGTATTTGTTCTCTTTTTGTTATCTTTAAATATTGAACTTCGCGAACCTTTGAATCCAATAAGGATGACACCTATTTATAGGTGAGGATTCAAACAGATGTTTGAATGCTATCCGTTAGACTTAAAGGCATTGCTAGCCTATTTGCGTTCTTCATTTTTCTTAAGTGGACAGAGACTCTTCAAGTCTCCTCGTCTCTGACTGGCGTAGCGTCTCTCTGTAATCATCTCTGTCAGGACGGATATTTTTGGGGTAGCTCTAAAACCTCCTTTGTGCATCATCATGATTATTCTATCTTTTGATTCGTCAGGTTTCCTCGTAATTTGGATTTGTCTTATCTACGACTTTGTGTTTTTTCTTGAATGCTGCTTGTCGTTTGCTGACTATTAGCACGTGGCGGGTATCTCAGCAGTTTGAGCTAAGGCCTTCGGATTCTGCTGGAGTTACTCCTTCAGCATTCTTGTAACGTTCCTCTGCATTGCTAGCCCTTTCTACTTTTTGCAATCATCAGCAATTCATCAAGTCGGTTGACTCCTTCAGTAACCTTGATTCTTTTTTTTTCTAATTCTATTACAACTCGAGTATGAATTTCTATACAAGACTTTTAGATTTGACTTGATACTGAGTTGCTAGAGCTTTGATGCACCAAACATATCAAACTATGACTATGAATTAGTTAAAACAGAGAGGTCTAACAGTATTCTTAACAATTTCCCCCTTTTTGGTGCCATCAAAGCCTATATCTTAAACTTTAATTCTAACAAGTCATGGGGAAGCTGATTACTGAGATTTAATAGATTTTCCGATCGAGTCTATTCTCAGCATCTCAACTCCCGTAGACTCAGTATGGTTCCTAAACGTTCCCCCTTAAAATATCAAGGGTATTGCTCTATTATTCAACAATTTTCATCCAGTAAATGGCTTCAATATCTTTTATCACATACACGCAGTTTGCTGGCTACACTAAATGTGTAAATTCAATTAGATCAGCGTTGGACAATGAGATGTTGTCTTCAAACTGGGTTAGTTTCCATTCAAAATATCATGCTCAGTTGTACATGGAACACACACCCAAATCGAAAACAAAAATTTCAAGTTTTTAACCAGGAAACTCATAAAGTTATGAGAGATATTACTTTTTAGTTGTTGAAGAGTCTGAATCAGCAGCATATCTCACACTTGAGGAACCGACAGTGGGCTTCTTCACATTTTTAGTGCTTCCATCGTCATGTTCATGAAGTTGTCGAAGACAACTTCTCTTTCTTGTCCTCTGATTCTCTCCTTCTCTTCAATTCTTCTTTGTTCTTCTCTCTCCTCCTCCTCGCGTTGTCTCCTTAAATCTTCTTCCTATTTTCTTCGAGCCTCAAAGCAACGAAATCTATCTTCTTGCTCCTTTAATCTTTTTGCTCGCAGCCTATTCTCTTCCCTCTCTTTGATCGCAGCCAAAATTCCGGTGGAGAAGGTTTCAAAGATGTATAGTTGAGCAGCAAGTATTTCGTCTTTAGCTTCAGACATTTGGTAGATAATTTTAGTACGGTTGGTACCATATATTCTCCTATGCTTCATCCTACCATTGTACGGATGAACTGCTGGAGGTCCCTCTGATATGTACTGGAGCTCAAGTGCTCAATTGCCATGATTTAAGGTTCCTCTGATAGCACTATTTGATTCTCGGCAGTAGGCATAGAGATAGTGGTAGCCAATCCTTGAGTGGAAGTGGATGGTTGATCAACATGAGCAGATGCGGTAGGTGCATTCTCCCGTCTTTCTTCTTCTTCAATAACAGGGGAGGGAGGCCTAACGCTTTGCATCCTGAAGGATTTGTTGGCAAGTTGAGTAAGGACTTTTTCCTTAAATTCCAACATTCTCCACCTATTTTCTTTGTAGTTCCTGTTGGGTAGTCCTTCCATGGGCACTCTTAGAGTTTCTTCTCTAAAAATAGATTCTCCATAAGTGACAGCTCCTGCATCCTCCTCATCGTTAGAACTAGGAATATGACTGAAGGATATAAGTGATACTTTTGGAGAGAAGGGATTCGGAATACATCATTGCCAGATGGATTAAATGATTCTTTCGAGCATACTTGTATTATCTGCGACATTATTCCATCATGAGACTATTGATGGATCCATTACCAATCCACGTAGATACTGTTCATTCCATGCTCACACGCTTGCAGTGAGCTCTGCTTTGTAATCGTGCTCAGATTTCAACATCCATTGAGGTAGTTGCTAATACTTGTGCAGACATCTCTTCTCTAGTGGATTCAGCATCATGTGTTCCGTCGGTTGCAGTGATGATCTGTTGAACGCCTTCTGGTATAGCTACCTCTGGTTGTTGTGCACCCTTGTCCTCTTCATTGTTCTTTAGGTCAACATTCTCTTCATTGGCGACCTTTTCTTTTGAATCTGCAATCGGGATTTTATCTGAATCTTGCATCAGATGGTCTTCTGCCATAATTGTAACAACTTGGCTTCATCCTTGCACAACCAGTTGTTCCTTCTCATTTTCTTTCTCAGCAACTGTAGATCCCTGATCAGAGTCGTCGTTGTGAGTAGAACAACAAACACACACGAGTGCAGTGAAAGATTAAATATTTTCTTGCACTTAAGTTCTTGTTAAATGTTTAAGCTTGGAACCGTACTTAGGGTTTTCTTCAAGTATACTATTACAACTTGAGTTGCTAGGTTTAAATCAATGTATAGAACCCAATAGAACAGTAAAGAAAATGCAATATTTATAGTAGTTCGATCCAATAGATCTACATCCACTCGTTAGCCGTATCGCTAAGTATTCCACTAAAAAGAAATGTGAAATACAAGGCTTCGCTGAACACTTGTAGCAGGTGGTGAACTTTCAAGCCGGCCACAACAAAGCTATCCTGAGTTACTTCACTCTCTTTGTAACAAAAGCTCCGACTAAGTCAAGGGAGCACCTTCGTAAAACTTGTCCTTTGCTGGAATGGATATTTTATAGTTTTCTCCAAACTCTCTCTGGTTTGCGGCTAAAGCCCCTCGGAGTCAATTCTTTCCAGAAATGGCTGCTGGATGCTTCCTGATTTGGAAGGTATCCCAATCATTGAAGATTCTTGAGCTAAGCTAGGGAATCTCTTCAATGCAGTGTCAGATACTGAATAGGGACACTACGACGGTTGTTAAGAGCTTTAAATATTCTCAGATTTGAGCTCTCAACTTTATGACTACTCTCTATTGACAGTTAGCTTTTGTTTGTCGAATGAATCTCTTGTTCGAGTGTTTGATTGAGCAGTAGTTGTCTTCTCTCTGTTTGGACTTGTCTTTTATATCTGGAGACTCAAACATTGAATCTCCATACCTGTTAGACACAACGGCTCCTTCGTCCAAGAGAGTAACTTACTTTT
This sequence comes from Plectranthus barbatus, assembly GCA_026898455.1. Lineage (NCBI taxonomy): Eukaryota > Viridiplantae > Streptophyta > Magnoliopsida > Lamiales > Lamiaceae > Plectranthus > Plectranthus barbatus. The sequence goes on along the minus strand of JAPKLW010000350.1, from coordinate 187,776 downwards.
TTGTCCTTTCCGGCGTATACAGTGCTTTTTTACCTACTTCGGGTAAGGCTTTCATCCTTGGTTGTACAATCTGTCAGAACGGGCATCTTTCGCAAGTATCTGCTGAGTATCTCCTGAAAGGCATTTTATTGGAAAATGCATGGAGTACTCTGCTAAGCCTTTCGATTGCTAGGCTCTTCTAGCAATCTGCTCTTCAATCTGCTCACTCCTTCAGCATATGCGTCTTTAGCACTTAAGTCTTTATCTGCCGATTGCTTATGGTTAGCAATATGCTAGAATGCTAGCGAATGCTGACTCCTTTAGCATTCTGCTATCACTTGCTTCTGACTGCTGACCACTTGTCCCTAGCAGTCTCTTCCTTCAGCATGTGATTGCTAACGCCTTAGCAATCATTCTTCGTAGCACTTGACTGCTAACGTCTCTAGCAGTCATTTTCATCTGCTGATATCTCTAGCAGCTACCATCTGCTGAGAATACTTCTAGCATTCTGAAGTTGCTTGAACTTGATATTCTTCGTTCCATCTGCTGAATCCTTTAGCAGTCTTCTCAAGCACTTCTTAATCTATTACAACTCGATATTTTTCCTAAACAAGACATTACATTGGAGTTTCTAGACTATGCTAGAATTCAGCAATGATCGACCAACTAAATAAGCTTTGATTCAACAAAACTTTTACAATATTGATCATAAGGGAGGAATTCGCAATTAATTCCTAACAATTTTCCCCTTTTTGGTGCGATCAAAGCTTACTATCGCTTGCTGAATCTAAGATGAAAAATTTCTGAGTTTACAAAAAATTTCTAAGTACCAAAGCTATTCTAGCAGTCTAACTCATATTTTATTCAACTTAGTTCTATCATGATTAGTTTTAATAAAATTCCCCCTCAATAAATGCTGGGAAATATTTCTCGATTAAAAACATAACTAAAAATGCTATTTCAGAATATGCTAGGGATTTTAGCATCCAATTAAATCGGCAAGCATTTTACTTAACCAATCACAAGACAATTAATCTCAGCATCCACATGCATTTTTGTTGAATACCAGAAAGAGAATATCAACTAAGACACAAAACAAAAATCAGAAGTGGACAATGAGAAATTGTCTAAGTCTGATCCGATTTTATTCATATGAGTGATCATTACAAGTACAATGAAATCAGAAAAGATCAAAAGAAATGTTACAAAAGATTTGCTAAGATAAGAAATTAGAACTCAGGAGTCAAGGGCAGGCTTCTTTCCTTTGTCATACTCATCAAATTTGCCAACGATCATTTGCACGAATTTCTCAAGATACGCCTTGCTCGCTTCCCTTTCAGCAGCTTCTCTCTCAAGCTTCTTAGCAAGCCTTTCGTTCTCCATCTCTAGCCTCTGAAATTTTAGGTCTTCTTATTTCCTTTTTAACTCTTCTACTGCTAGCCTGCGCTGCTCTTCCTTAGCAGCCAGTGCTTCTTCGCCCTTCTTCATCTAGCAACTTCAGCAAGCCTCCTTTGTTCCTCCTTTTTGATCGCAACATAAAAGGTGGAGGAGAAGGATTGGAATTCTGATTTGTATTGCCGCTTTGCCTCAGCTACTTCTTCTCGTGTCACCTCAACATCTTTTTGAACTTCAGACACAGTCAACTTCACAACTGCTACGTCACCTCAAACCTTAGAAACCGCACTGCGCACCTCATCCACCTCTCTCCTTACATGAGCAATTTCCCTAGCCATGCGATCGTTGACGGCCGTAGGAATTACAGTAGATAGGGCATTCTGGACTGCAGTTTGGACAGTAGCATTGATAAAGGAATTAATATCAGCGGAGTGTACAGAACTTACATGAGTAGCAAGAATGGAAGGTGGTGTTTCTATGGTAAGTTCTCGGCCTTCAGCAGTCTCAACCTCTTCCATCTTTGCATCCGCAACTTCATAAGCATCCACATATAGACCTTCTTCTTCAAATAGGTGCTCTGCTGACTCCATGGCTTGGATAAGCTCTCCTGGAGAAGTAGAGTAGCGAGATTCTTTAGCAAATAGGAGCATGACACAACTCATGGCTTGAGCTATAGCAGCTTAGGAATCCAAGTAGAGAGCCTCCGCATCCATTATACGCTTGGCTGCTTCCATGATTTCAGCAGTCTGGGCAGCCTTTTTCTTCTCTTCTTGTACACATCAAGGATCTCAATTTCTAGAAACTTGATAATCCTTCGATCTCGAGCATCCAGCGCTGCGGCTTCTCGCTCATCTATTTCAACAGCCATCCTAGCCATCAGTCTTTCCTTCTTGTATTTCTCATACTCGACCTGGCGTCTCCTATACTCAGCAGCTGCTCGTGCCTGGCGCTAAGACATCTCAATTCTAGCATCAGAATACCCATCTAGAGCAAAAGTGGACTTTGGCAAAGATTGTGACTTGGAGAACATCCTGTGAGCCGAATAGCTTAAAGACGAGCAAACACCTGCTTGTCTGTGAATTGCTTGGATCCAACCACTTGATCAATCCAATTGTTAGTCCATTGCTCCTCTACCCTCCAGTAGTTTAGGCCTCTAGTAATGATTATCTGCATCCTCTCTTCAAACGAGAGCTGATGCATCACGTAATCAAAAAATTTCCATCTCCTGAATTCCTTGCCTAGCACCTATCCTTCGGATGTATCTTGATCTAGCTCAAGATAAAAGGTGTTGGCAATATCCCTTTTGATCTCTGCATTCACAAATTCTTCAATCTCAAACGCCATCAAGAAGAAATTAGAATTTACCTCCTTAACAAGGAATACAGGCGCACACAGCTGTTCCACTCTCCTAAGCTTGAACCTTGGCCCTGGAGTCCTTTGAAAGGAACTTGGAGAGCTTCGTTGTCCGTGGTTGAAATCTTTCTTAATAGCTTGGCATCAAAAACATCGGCAGATTCTCCATCAGAGTCTGATTTGGAAAAGCACGAGGCTAAGAATGCTGAGTTTAATTCAGCAACCTCTTCTAGCCTGGCCACAACATTCGCTCTTTCTTCTCATCCAGAAGTGCTAGCCATTGGCTCAGCACCTGTTCCATCAGCAATGGTGGATGCATCCTCAACATTTACTTCAGCACCTCCTATGCTGCTGGCACCTGCCTCAGCATTCCTTCCTGATCCAGAGGCTTCCTCAAAAAAGACCTCTTCATTACTGTTGTCTCCTCCTTGAGCATCAGCAGACTCCTTGATTGAAACTCCGCCTTGACCAAGAGGGCGGTGTGGAGCGTCAAAAGCTCCGCTCTCCATCAAATTGTTAAAATCTTTATCGGTTACAGCGTCCTGCTCTAGCACGATCTTTTTTGCTACGGGGGTTAGGGTGGGGACTTCAGGAACCACCTTTTCTTTTCCTTTCTAAGCAGCTTCAACTGCTTGCCTTCGTGCATCTTCAATTGCTCTGGCTATCAATGCAGTGGCTTTCTCGGCTGCTTGCTGTTCAGCAGCCACTTTCTTAGCAGCTCGTTCATTAGCACGCTGCTTAGCTTGCTCGAAATTCTTATCTCTGGCTTTGAAGGTAAGCTTCTCCATTTCCTTCTTGTACTTCTTCTTCTCCTGCTCCTTCTTCTCAGCTTTCCTCTTCCTTATTCCTTTCAATCTCTATTCAAGGGGTTTTCAGAGAGAGGAGTCTCTGCATCTTTCTTCTTAGCAGCCTCGTTCTCTGTTGCTTCCTTCTCAGCTTTTTCTTGTTCAGCAGTCTTAACAAGACGTCTGCGCATCTTCTTCTTCTCAGGAGATGTAACTTCTGATCTTTTCCTCTTGGGAATTGGCACAGCAATCTGACCCAAGGTTGGAACTTGTAGTTCTGCTTGCTTCTTCTCCATTATTTCCTCAATTTGCTCGACTGGCAGATCTCCAAGCTTCTCTATCTCCTCCGAGTGATGAAAGCACTGCTCCGTTTCAGCAGCTTTCTGGAGATTAGCAATCTCCTCAGTAGATAGTGGAGTAGCTTGCTGCAGCAGCATCTCACCAGTAGAGGGTGTCTTGGCTGCTAGGGTTGGCTGTGATGGGGTCGGCTGCTTCTTCCACAGGGGAATGTAATCGGTATTCAGCAAAGCCTCACATTTGTTGAGTTCCTCCTTTAGAATGGTTGTCTCAAGGAACTTGCTAATCTTCAGTCCAAAATTGACGTTGGACATGAATGTCCCTTCTTCCTTCTTCATCAAATTCTTTTTTGCGTGGTCCAACCACCGCTCAAAAAAGAATTGCGCCCAGTTCCCATTGAACTCATCTACCAATGCCATCATCACGATATACATCTTGACAGAAAGTTCTTAATACGACCCTGCATCGTATTGGAACATCTTTATTACGAGCTAAGCAAGGAGTCTGTAGTCCTTCTTGAAATGATGTATCGGAGTGGCTACCTTCCAAGGATGTGTCGGGTCCTCCTGCACTTCCGATCTTTTCCACTCATTCCACCGAGCATTCATCTCCTCTGTATTAACCACCTTATACGTGGAGACACGTTCGCCCGAATTGCGAAGCCAAAATGTCTCTGCAAGGGCGTCAGCGGTTACCTTGATGAGGGTCCCAAACACAGAGGTTGTGAAAAACGTGTGACGATCATCAAAGAGAGCCCTCGCATAGAATTCTGAAACCATATGTGGTCGGAAATTAGGCTCAGCAGATAGATACTTAACTACCTGCGCCTGTACCAGGGTGTTCAGCACCCATTCTAAAAACTGTACCGCAGCGAGAGGAGTGTACGGAATCCTATCTTTCATCACCTGTGCCGCGTGCCTCTGGGCTTTCGATAACCCAGATTGTTCTTTCTTCTTGGCAAGAGCAACTAGGCGGGAGTAGGGGATCACTTCATAAAAATCATCCTTCGACGCAATTTTGGTAAACCTCGGTGCATGTCTCTCATGCAACGTCAAGTCTAGAGTAAGCTTGAAGTAAAACTTAATCAGAGTTTCAGATGGATGGAGGATTCAAGATTAGACATGTTGAGAAATTTGGAAGAATTTCAAAGTGTAGAATTTGGGAGTGTTTGGAAGGATTACAAATTCTTGGGTTTTCAAATTCAAAGTGTAGAAGGTTTGAACGATGAAGGAAGTGAAAGGTTTATACCTTCTGGACAATGATCCGATGACTGGGGAAACACCTCTGTAGGGTTTGAGTCTACGATGGACAACACGAGTTGCCATTAATTAAATATTTGCCAAGGATCGTTCTTAAGATACCAGGAACAAATTTCAATTAAATAAATCATGCGATCCTATGCATGCTCCTACAATATTAATTGTAGAGGATGGATTTAGAGAATACCTGATTTCACCGTTTGATCTACAGATCTAGATCGGAGCCAATTACGATGAAATAGATCTCGATCTAAATCTGAACGCCGGCGATGAACAGTTGTTCCTACAGATCTGATCTTCTGATCTGTTCCCTTGCTCCTGGGAAATCTGGTGAGGATTATCTACCAAGTTGAATCCGAGATCTGGAGAAGACGATCAATTACTCCCTCTGGATAGCCGCCGCTGTTTCTCTCTCAATTACAGTCAATATACTGAATCATCAATGATCTGATAGAGAGAAGGCATATTTATAGTGTTAGGGTTTTGAGAAACCCTAACCCTAATGGGCTATGAGCAGTTCATGGGCCAGACCAGGGACCGGATGCAAATAATAAAGTGGGCCCTCTTTATAAATTAATCCTTCCTTGTTCAACCCAGAACATAATTAATTAATTAAATATTGTTTTAACCTTCACCACGGTAACAATGCTGACTCGCCCCTTTATTACCATGTTATTAGGAACGGGTTGCACCAAACTAACATGATCCACATATTTAAGGTTTTAGACATTCATTAATTTAATTTGGCCTATGACAATCAGCCACAATTAATTAATCTCTTATTTCGTGAGTAATACCACTCACTCCTTTTCACTTATGCCTGAATTAAATAATTCAACCTGCAGGGTTTAGCATAATGAACCTTGTGAGCTCCTCAGGGAATGTCACCATCCTGAAACGGATATGCTTACCTAAACGTCCAGACTAAGCAGGCCACACACAAATTGCCAACACCCAAAATACGGGTATAAGAGTACATGTAAAACTCGCCACCATGGTAAATCAAAGTGCGGTCAATCTGTGTGTGCCCCTTATCCTTCAGTTAGGTTTAAGATCATAGGATGTATGTTAGGGATCTGGCTCATTCATATGTCAATGAGAATGGCACATCCCACTGTTGATCCCATCAATACATAACTGTGTACCAACACATCAAGTAGCTAGGATAAGCCCACTTATGAACTGATGTGCCGCAGCTTAGACCGTTTGCCTATCCAAGGACTATCTCAGCTGTGATACTGTTTATATCTCGCTAGGTCAAACAATTCATATGATCCTCTGTGATCTCCTACACACCATATGATCATCCCTATAGGCGAGATAATAGGATATTATGGTTCATTGTATGTTTGTTTAATCAGATAGCGAGCATTGTTGCAGCAACATATATGAAGACCAGTGTACAAAACACTTAATCATATATGCTTTCAGTATATAATCCCAACAATCTCCCACTTATACTTAAAGCATAATACCATTGCTTTATCAAAGTATTAAGTGTGTCTATACTGTCAATCACTCCCACTGCATTCAAGTCACCTCTTGTCACGATTTCTCGTATGATGTGATACCACACATCCTATGTGTTTCACCACCTTGTGAGTCTTGTGTTCCCTTGAGTTTGTCATTGCACCAACATGATCACAATTCCATGTGACTTTATTACGCAAACTCAAAGCACACACCTCTAGAGGATAACACCAGAGTTATACTACTTCTTGTGAAGCTAATGCAGCTGTCAAAAACTCAGCCTTCATTCCGAAATCCGCAACACACTTCTATGTTAGATTCCGATAACTCCTCTTCCAAGGCCAACACATAGTTAGAGGTCGATTTCCGTTCCTTATGATCCTCCTGGATATTCGATTCCATTAAACTCACAAGGCTCATTCACTAACCAATGTGCCTATCCAGAGTTGAACTGATATCTGTTTAACATGCTTATAGCATTACAGATATCTACCTTTGTTCATTTACACTATAGAAAGACAACAATCTTTCTTGCTATGAACGACACACCACAGAATCAATTTAAGCGACTTGAGATACCTGAACATCCATTTCTTGTGACCACACAACACTTTAATTCTAAAGATGTTCCAAGATCTCAAATGTCCTACTTCTGAAACTGTTCGGATAACCATCCTTTATGTCTGACAATATCTCCACACCGTTTCCGAATGTGAAAATACCATCTACATAATGTGCAAGGAAAACCACGCTTCCACTGACACATAACTGGTACATGAAACTATCATTCTCGATAGACAGTATCGAAATATCTGTTACATGACCTTGACGCACCTTTAAGTTCATACTTGAACTTCCTTGGCTTCCAGACATGATGCTTTGCACATAACTTATCTGGTTGTTGCATACAGACGTCGTCACCTTTTATCAAGGTACCCGTTTATAAAATACGGATGACGTCATCTATCTTCCAGATATTTAGATTCATATGTGCTGTTATGGTTAAAAGAATTCAAATGGGTTTAACAGTTGCAACCAGTGAGAAAGCCCTGTTGTGAAACATACCTTACTCACTAACCTAGATATTCGAATATACTAGGTTACCATTCGAGTATTTCTTTACTTGTATATCAATCAGTTACTTATAGCTGGTAAGCTATTTGGCAATCACTGATCCCGATACACGACCATAACATTTACTGATTCATTTCTGAATCCATGACTTGGCGTCATTAAGCCGCATCATTTGTCTTAACATCTTCGTTGCGCTTTAAGGAATGAGTACGATGTAGTTCGTTAAGTTGGGAACAAGTCCAGAGACTGTTTCCACGAACTAGTACCATAAAGCTTGTTAAGGCAACCTCCCACTGCAACGATGCTCCTTTTACGTTGTCAGTTATTGGTGCATTAATTTGTGGTTTACCACCTTACACAGGTGACCGTGCAATTGGTACCATACCTTCCAAGGTATGCTCAATATGCCACGGGGTATTTCCTGATGGATTTGAATTGTCTGCTCTAAAACGTTAGAGAACAATCTCACAATTGGATTGAAGGTTTTATCCTATACAACTTGCTTGTATCTAGGATACACAAAGCAACCATCTTTTTCGTTTATCTGGAATAGCCCACAAAGCTGTACTAACTTAAACCTTTCTTCCAAACAATCAGATTCCTATATCAGCTTAACAGCCAAATTACCCATCATTGCCTTTTTGACAGAGTCAAGGTCTGCTAAGGTATTTGAAACTGATTTAGAAGACACTAGATCAAGCAAACACACAACTGCTTTTGGCGCTCTTCCCCAAAAACGAAAATTTGGCAAAGCAGGCATAACTTATAAACTTTTAAATAATCTTATTTTGTTTTACCTACACTATCCCAATCGAAGAATAATAGGTGTAGTTAACTGGGATGCAATCCCTTTGCTCTGCCAGATACTGTAAAACCCCATCACTTAAGATATACCATTATGAATGAACCATAATGTTTTTACGGTCTTGTTTAACTTATTCTCTACCGTAGTCTTGAACGCTCTTGACTAAAGCAAGAGACTAAGACTTGTAGTGAACTAGATAAACATATCCAAATCTTAAATGATTACAGTATTAATGCCTGTTAAGGCAACTACGGAAGTAGACTCAAACTAGCAAACCAGAGCAAACACAAAATAATTTATAGGGATATAATTCGCCTATTAAAAGGCCTGGTTACCATCTTATACCTCTAAGCAGTTGTCATAAGTACCATTCTTAGGAATACCTGGTTTGAATCCATAATTCCATGAATTACTTAAAACTACTTAGACTGATGTAACCTATCTCTATAGCTATTCTTTAAATTATACCTTAGAACGCTGATAGTTTATGTAATCAAGTAATGAAGAGACAATCATCCATAATAGAAAACACTGTTATTCATTCATGATAGAAAAACTCTATCGAATAACTGATAATCCATAACAATAGATGAAAAATATGTTTCTCAAAACAAAACAATATCTCTTCTGGAACATGAATTAAAACAGAGTTTTAACATAAACATAAAGCAAATAACTCCAACAGCTTGAGAACGATCTCTAGCATCTTCCTTGGAGTAGGTAGTTCCGTCATCCTCAAGCATTATCATCAGCTTGATTCTGTGCAAAGCGCAGCTAAAACATGATTAGTACTCACAGTAACCACTACTCACAAGGAGTAGAAAACTGATACTAAACATGTAAATGATGACATACCTTGTCCATTGGTGTTAACACCTGGACAATTTGCTTTCCAGTGTCCTATCTTGCCACATCGGTAACACTTGCCCTTTCCTTTGACTTTCCCAGCCTTTTTCTTTGGAGCAAAAACTCCATTGTTCCCACCAGCAGTTTTCTTGTTTTTGTTCCTAGCCGTTCTCTTAGTATTTGCTCGTTTAGGAGAAGTAGACCGGCTACCGGAAGAAACCAAAACTACTTTCTCGGGTTCCATCAGGGATTGTGTTGCCATCAAGTCACTGAGTAACTCATTAAGAGTATACTCCTTCTTGTTCATCACAACATTCAACCTGAAGTTTTCAAAGGACTTGGGAAGAGAGTTTAGTATGATATCGACTTGGGCTTCCGCGTCAATACTATTGGAATTGTATACTTAAATGCATTATGATTGGTATATTAGGAAACATTATGTTTGATATGCTGGTAATCATTAATGACTTGCAATAAACAACTCCTGTCTGAATTAACAATCATACGATGCGAACAAACACATCAAGTTATCTCGTCGATATGGAGATCATACGGTGTGTAAGAGATCACAGAAGATCGTATAGATCGTTCGACCTAGCGAAATATAAACAGTTATCACAGCTGAGATAGTTTCTGGTTTGGCTGTTGGTTTAGGCTGCGGCACACAAGTCCATAAGTGGTTTATCTTGACTGCTTTGTGTGACCGGTACATCTCAATGTATTGATAGGATCAACAGTGAGATGAACCATTCTACTTGACATATGAATGAGTAAAGATCTCGGTAACTTGGTCGGATCTAAAGTCTATTGAAAGCTGAGGGGCACACATGGGTTGACTGTCATTTTGACTTGCTATGGTGGAGAGTCTTACATGTACTCGTATATCTGCATCTTGGGTGATGGCAGTTTGTGTGGGGTTTCCTCAGGCTGGATTTAGATAACCATATCTGTTTCAGGATGGTGACATTCCCTGAGAAGCTCACGAGGTTCGTTATGCTAAGTCCTGCAGGCTGAATCGTTGATTCAAGCATAAGCGATAAGGGTTGAGTGGTACTACTCAGGAAT
>JAPKLW010000350.1:165190-177438 GCA_026898455.1 Plectranthus barbatus | reverse complement strand
AGGCTGAATCATTGATTCAAGCATAAGCGATAAGGGTTGAGTGGTACTACTCAGGAATAATAAGAGATTAATTAATTACAGCTAATTGTCATACGCTGAATTAATTAATGAATGTCTGAAACCTTAAATATGGGGATTAACCAAGTCAATGCAACCCGTTCCTAATAACGTGGTAATAAAGGGGTAGGTCAGCATTAATTCTCTGGTGGCTTGAATTAATATTTATTAATTAATTATGTTCTGGGTTGAACATGGAATTAATTAATAGGAGGCCCACTTTATTATTTGCATTTGATCCCTGGTCTGGCCCAACACTGCTCAGAGCCCATTAGGGTTTATTAAACCCTAATAGCCCATTCTCAGATCTATATAAATAGATCAATCTCTCATTTTCCCACATATGTTTTGAAGTTTCAAATCAGAAACCCTAGAGAGATTGTGAGAGAGTGGGCGGCTGTAGATCCGGTAGCGTATCCTCACCAGATTTCCGGATCGAGCAATGGAACAGATCAGAAGATCAAATCTGTAGGAACACCGTCGCTTTGATCGATTCTAGATCCAGATCTGCACCATCTTTATTGCCATCATCGATCTAGATCTGTAGATCAGTCATTAGAGTTTTAGGTATTCCTTTGAATCTACGAATTAATTTAAATAGGAGCATGCATAGGGCATTTACTGTTTGTCATGATTTTTATTTTGATATACATAAATCGAATCCGGAGTTTTAATAAATGGCGATTCATGTCGCCTATTGTAGACTCAGTTCCTACAATTACCACCACTATGCAGCGTTAGTTCATCCATGAGGTGAGTCATGGCAACCACGTGCTCTCTCACTGAATTGCCTTCAGACATTTTCTTACTCACAATCTCCCTCATGAGATTGAATCTGACAGTTTTGTCTGTCTCCCCATAAGTCGCTGTTAGATTATCCATAATCTCAAAGGCCTTATCATAATGCTGATGCTGCAGCTGCAGTACTTTTCTCATAGTGGTCATCATGTAGCATTTAACTACATTATTAGACTTGATCCACTTATTGTAAGACAGCTGCTGCTCGGCAGTAGCATCAGCAGCTGGGACTGCCGGACAAGGATCTGTATGGACAAACTTGTGTTCTTCAGCAACAAGGATATAATCCAAATTACGTTTCCATTCAAGGAAATTCGGACCATTGAGAGGATTTTGAGCGAGGATATTAATGACATTATTCATAGACATATCTGAAAACAAATAAGCGAATTAAAGTAAGCACATACTACGAACAATTGAAACAAATATGCATAGAACCTTTAGATAAAACAATGCAATTCGTTCCCTCCAATTGCCCAAGCTAATTCACCGCAAGCTACTGAAGTAGACGATTACGGCAAACGCTCGACCAGACCAAAATAGGTCCTTTAATTTCTCTCCATGCCAGGTATCCGTCGGCAAAAGAAATTAATATTGGAGATCTTTAGACCATGTTCACCTATCTTGAGCAGGGATCTCATGCATGAGTTGTGCTCAGGCAACATCTAAGCCAAAGTAACCACAAGCCTAACTCCGGACATTAAAATGCGATTCGACATACGTACTAGACCCATGCGTCCTGCCCTTAACATCCTTTGTTATCCCATTTAGATTAATCTTAGAGACCAGTGAAAGTTGTCTCAATGCAAGCTACTGAAGTAGACGTTTGCTCAGAGGCTCCCACTTCTCATATTAAACTAAATGTTTTATTTAGAAACCTCATCGCATTATAACTAGTAAATTATTTCTAACGCAAACTACTGAAGTAGACGTTTAGGCTTCAAAATGCATTACTTCTAACGAGAGGCCGTATTTGTGGAGGTCCAATGATCTTGGTTAGAAAAGAACCAAAATCCAACTTAGTATTTTTAACTCTAAAGGTTTCATGCGCACATATTATTTTATGTTCCCATAAATTATGTCAAACCCAAAATTCCATCATAAATTAATATGATCCCGGAATTTATAGACACAATTTAAAACATAAAATAAATCACATAAAACATGCTTGATAATTTAAAAAATTACAACATGCTTGAACAGTAAATAATTAAAGCAAATAATCATGCTTCCTATTATTTACTAGTGCGCACATAATAAATCACATCAATACGAGAATAAATAAATAAACAAATAAATTCTCGTGGCCCCTCAAATGCGATTACATTGGAATAAATTAAATCTAACTATTACAAGATTTAATTCCAATACAGATCTTCAAACTGGGCCTCCGTTGGACTTGAAATCTGATTTGAATTGAATAAACAACAACGGGGCTTCAAATTAGGGTTTCAGGCCAAAAAAGGGAGTGCCAAACCCTAATTTCAGATTGCGGGCCGCCTCCGGGCCGACGGGCCCGATTTCCGGTCCGGGCTACAAAACCCTAGAATTTCAGCAAACCCTAGCCGCCAGCCACCAGCCCAGCCTACCGCGCCGTCTTTCGGCCGCCGCTTGCGGCCAGAGTTCGCAGCAGCCATCGCACGCACTCAGCCGACCATGCCCCGCCTGCCACCATCGCCGGCCGACGTTGCAGCAGAACTGCCACAGCCAGAGACGTGAAGCAACGCGTAGTCGCGCGAACCAGAAGCAGCGCTGTAACCGCCGCGCGCAGCGCTGTAACCGCCGCGTGCACGCATTCGCACACGGCCTGCTTCTGCGAGACCACCACCATCGTCGGAGCCCGCGCCGCCTGTGCCTTCAGTCACCGTCGTCTGCATTGCATGCTCGCAGCAGGACAACCGCCGCGTGCTCGCTGCACGTGGTCGACTTCTTCGCGCAGGGTGGTGCACAACAGATGCGCACAGGCAGCTTGGCGGTGGAACCCTAGCCGCTGCCGCCCGTGAACAACTCACGCGTCTTCGTTCGCTGGACCTGCTGCTATTCACCGGCGACCATGGCAGCGCGAGAGAGAAGGGGCGCGGCCCAGCCACAGAGCAGAAAACCTAGTTTTTCCTGCCTGCCGCTGCCACCCACGGCGGTCGCTGCCGCCGCCGGCGAGATCAACTGGGTTGAATCTGAACTGTTGTCGGATCTGATTGAATGTTCTTCGTTTCTTCACTTCTCCGGATCTCAATTTTACAGATTTAAAAAACAGAAAATACAAAAATAAATCTTAATCTATTACATGATTTTCTCTATTAAATCTAACCACATATTTTCTCGTGGTAAAAACAGATCCAAAAATGAGAAGGCCACGAGAACAAAAACATCCACGACAATTTAAATCCATCAATGAACATAAATATTTATTTAATTTCAATCTATCCAAGATAGAGCCTCAGAACATGAACGTGGCTCTGATACCAATTATAGGGTTTGAGTCTACAATGGACAACACGAGTTGCCATTAATCAAATATTTGCCAAGGATCGTTCTTAGGATACAAGGAACAAATTTCAATTAAATAAATCATGCGATCCTATGCATGCTCCTACAATATTAATTGCAGAGGATGGATTTAGAGAATACCTGATTTCACCGTTTGATCTACAGATCTAGATCGGAGCCAATAACGATGAAATAGATCTGGATCTGAATCTGAACGCCGGCGATGAACAGTTGTTCCTACAGATCTGATGTTCTGATCTGTTCCCTTGCTCCTTGGAAATCTGGTGAGGATTATCTACTAAGTTGAATCTGAGATCTGGAGAAGACGATCAATTTCTCCCTCTGGAAAGCCGCCGTCGTTTCTCTCTCAATTACAGTCAATATACTGAATCATCAATGATTTGATAGGGAGAAGGCATATTTATAGTGTTAGGGTTTTGAGAAACCCTAACCCTAATGGGCTATGAGCAGTTCATGGGCCAGACCAGGGACCAGATGCAAATAATAAAGTGGGCCATCTTTATTAATTAATCCTTCCTTGTTCAACCCATAACATAATTAATTAATAAAAAGTTGTTTTAACCTTCACCACGGTAACAATGCTGACTCGCCCCTTTATTACCACGTTATTAGGAACAGGTTGCACCAAACTAACATGATCCACATATTTAGGGTTTTAGACATTCATTAATTAATTTGGCCTATGACAATCAGCCACAATTAATTAATCTCTTATTTCCTGAGTAATACCACTCACTCCTTTTCACTTATGCCTGAATTAAATAATTCAACCTGCATGGTTTAGCAAAATGAACCTTGTGAGCTCCTCAGGGAATGTCACCATCCTTAAACGGATATGCTTACCTAAACGTCCAGACTAAGCAGGCAACACACAAATTGCCAACACCCAAAATAAAGGTATAAGAGTACATGTAAAACTCGCCACCATGGTAAATCAATGTGCGGTCAATCTGTGCGTGCCCCTTATCCTTCAGTTAGGTTTAAGATCATAGGAAGTATGTTAGGGATCTGGCTCATTCATATGTCAATGAGAATGGCACATCCCACTGTTGATCCCATCAATACATAACTATGTACTGACACATCAAGTAGCTAGGATAAGCCGACTTATGAACCGATGTGCCGCAGCTTAGACCGACAGCCTATCCAGGGACTGTCTCAGCTGTGATACTGTTTATATCTCGCTAGGTCAAACAATTCATATGATCCTCTGTGATCTCCTACACACCATATGATCATCCCTATAGGCGAGATAATAGGATATTATGGTTCGTTGTATGTTTGTTTAATCAGATAGCGAGCATTGTTGCAGCAACATATATGAAGATCAGTGTACAAAACACTTAATCATATATGCTTTCAGTATATAATCCCAACAACCTCTTCAAATCCACTCAACGGCTCAGATTTGGCAAGTCCCTTCGTATAGTAACTCACGCCCCAAAACGCTCGAGTGATTTTGATGTGTTGCCTCCTGGTTTGATGTAGCCAGTTGCACGCATTAAATGCACTATATCGGACCCAACAATTCAAATTTAAAACTTCTCGCTTTAACTTCTAAAGACTGCTGAGAGCTTGGACTCAACAATCTGTTGGCATAGAAGTCCTTAGCAATCATATATGATCTGCTGAGAACTGGAACTCAGCATCCACGGCTTAGCATCCAATCATCTTAGCATTCCCATATTTTCTGCTGTGAGCTTGGACTTAGAAACGACTTCTAGCAAACGCTTGTACCACTTGATTAAAATTGCTGAATAATAACACAACATCGTGACAAAATGCTGAAAGCTTGGACTCCGCACCCGACTTCTAGCGAGCGTCGAAATCATTTATTGCAATAAACTTTGTATATCAGGGAAATGTTGAGAGCTTGGACTCAGCAACCAAAATGCTTAGCAACCAAAATTCAGCAACATAAAACATTAGCTAGGATATGTTTCTCTCTGCCTTCTTCAAGAAAAAGAGAAATCCAGAAATCCAAAAAGAATGAGAACATAATACTCATTCATCCACAGCATCTTCGAGCTCCATAAGGCATAATTTTATACAGAGTTCTTTGAAACGAGGCTCAGCAAGCGGCTTGGTGAATATATCTGCTAGTTGATCTTCAGTGCATATATATTGAATATCAATATCTTTCTTCTCCTGATGATCTTGGATAAAATGATGTCGGATATCAATATACTTCGTTCTTAAATGATGAACGGGGTTCTTCGTTATGCACATAGAACTATTGTTGTCACAGTAGATCAGCACACATTCAGAAGTAATGTCATAATCTAGCAATTGCTGCCAAATCCACAAGACTTGAGAACAACAACTAGCGGTAGCTACGTATTGACCTTCAGTAGTAGACGTAGCCACTGAGTGCTGCTTCTTGCTATACCAACTGATCAGCTTATGTCCAAGGAATTAGCAAGTCCCGCTGGTGCTCTTCCGATCAATCTTGCATCCCTCGAAGTCTGAATTGGAATAACCACTCAGTGCTAGCCCATCACACCTTGGATACCAAATTCCTAGACCTTTGGTACATTTGAGGTATCGGATAATCCTCTTGCAACATCCAAGTTTGACTTCTTCGGATTCGCTTGATATCTTGCGCATACACCGACATAATAAAAAATATCGGGTCTGCTAGCTGTTAAGTAATGCAAGGATATATATGATACCTCGATAGAGTGTGGGATTCACAAGTTCTCCTCCTTCATCAGTGGAGATCTGGCAACTTGTGCTGATTGGAATCCTCAAACTCTTCGTCTTTTCTGGACTATACTTAGCAATTAGATTGCGAGTGTACTTCCTTTGGTGAATGAAAATCCCTTCACTCGATTACTGAACTTGAAGTCCTAGAAAGTACGACATCTTGCCCATCATACTCATCTGGAAATTACTCATTATAAACTTCGAAAACTTGTCGCACAATTTTGAATTCTTCGATCCAAAGATAATTTCTTTGACATATATCTGTACAAGCAATATACTTCTTTCGTCTTTAATGCGGAAGAGGGTCTGGTCAATCTTCCCCTTCTTGAAGCCATTATCCAGAAGAAATTTGGACAAAGTTCCATACCATGCCCTCGGTGCTTGCTTTAAACCTATATAAGGTTTTCCTGAGCTTATAAACTTGATTTTCCTGTTCGAAGCCTAGTGGTTGCTCAACGTAGACTTCCTCCTTGAGCTCACCATTAAGAAAAACACTCTTCACATCCATCTGCATCACAGAGAACTCATGATGTGCAACATATGCTAGGAATAATCTTATTGCTTCCAGACGTGCTACTGGAGCAAACGTCTCATTGGAGTCAATTCCTTCGCATTGTCTATAGCCATTTGCTACTAGACGAGCTTTATTCTGAACAACTGTTCCTGACTCGTCCTTCTTGTTCTTGAACACCCATTTGGTTCCAATAACACTCTAGTGTTTGGGTCTGTCCATCAAATCCCAAACATGGTTGCGCGTGAACTTGGCAAGCTCCTCTTGCATAGCATTCACCCAATCTGGAGATTGTAAAGCGTCTTCAACCTTCGTAGGCTCCTCATGCAAAATATGACAGGCTTACTGAATCATTGACATCATCAAGAATGGCATCTAAAGGATGATCGCGTAGCCATCTCGGTCTTTGATAGTTGGTTGCTGGTGTAGCATTGCTAGCTTCGCGTGCTGAATTGTTCTTTGCTAGAACATTCTCCTCAGCAATCACTTCTGGCTCAGCACCCGGTACCTCAGCATTCGGTACCTAAGCAACATGAACATGAGCATCCAGGACTTCAGCAGCTGGAACTTCAGCAACTGGATCTTTAGCAGTTGGAATCACAACATCGTCTTTGACAAAGTCCTTAGCAACGCCTTCAGTAGTGTCCAGTCCTTCTTCAGCAACGCATCATCGATCTTAAATTTCTTCATCTTCTTCTTCTAGCGATTCCAGAATATCCAAATTATCATTAAGATAAATTGGTGGGGTGGCCTCAGCATGATCATTAGCATCATCGGCCCGATCAGTAGTCTGGTCACCTACTGAGTTCGTCTGGATTGGATTACAATCACTCATAGACTTAGTCGAATCAATCCTCATATTTTTCAAAGAATTTAAGATGGATTGATCATGGACATCATTAGTCTCATGATTGTTATCCTCTCTCTCTCTTATAACTCTGCGCACAAAGATAGACTCATATAAAATAACATTGCATGTTATTTCCACAACTTGAGTCGTCTTGTTTAACACTCTATAACCCTTGTAAGATGGGTGGCCATATCCTAGGAACACACCTTCATAAGACTTAGGCAAAAAAGTGTTAAGCTTCGACTTCCCATTGTTATGAATATAACATGTTGAATCGAAAGCATGAAGATGAGTAATAGAAGGCTTACGACCATTGTACACTTCGTAAGGAGTCTTATTGAATCTACCATTGATTGCGCTCCTATTTTGTGTATAACAAGCTGTCATGACTACTTCTCCCCAGTACTTTCCACTTAGATCGGAATCAACGAGCATTGACTGGACAACTTCCTTCAATGTTCGGTTCCTTCTCTCTGCAAGACCATTCAGCTGGGGGTCATAGCAGTGGACTTCTAATGCCCGATACCAGCTTCGGCACAAAAATCCATCAAAATTCTTTCGCAAAACTCAGTTTCATTATCCGATCTAATCCTCTTGAAGGTGACTTCTTTGTTATTTTGCTCCTTGAGGATTAGTTCTGGAAGGATGAACATGACTTCGTCTTTGGTTCTCAACAAACGAACCCATGTGTACCTAGAAAAGTCATCAACAACCACAAGTGTATAAACTATTTTACTTACAGTAGCTGGAGTGACTGGGCCAAATAGATCCATGTGCAAGAGCTCTAGGATTCTCTTTGAGGTGGCCTTCTCTGGGTTTGATTTGAAGGATGCCTTGGTTTGCTTCCCTTGCTGGCAAGCTTTGCACACGCCTTCCTTTCGAAAAGTCTCAGCAGGCAATCCCTCAACGAGCTTGTACTTGGCTAGGTGGTTGATGGTCTTGAAACTCAGGTGGGTCAACCTCTTATGCCGTAGCCAATTGGTTTCCTCCTTGTTCAATGCTACAAAACTAGAATGTTGCTTTCCATTTTGCCAATCAACAATATATAGGCCACCCTTGCGGATGCCTCTAAGCTTTACTTCATCAGTAGCATTGTCAGCAATTGAGCAACTAGTATTAATGAAAGAAATGGTATACCCATTTTCGCATAACTAGCTAATACTTAGCAGGTTGTGTTTAAGATTGAATACGAGCGCAACATTGATAATCCTTAGCCCATTTCGCTCTATGCATCCTCTCTAAATCACTCTGCCTTTGCTGGTGTCGCCGAACATGACTGTGGGGCCATAGATTCTTTGAATGTCTGAGAACAATTCTTCATCCCCTGTCATGTGCGCTGAACAGCCGCTATCCAGGATCCATTCATTTGACATACTTGATGTCTTCGCACTTGGATCCTGTCCCTGCAACAAAATCGAAACATTGATTTAGGTACCCGCTTAGCATCTGGTCCTGCGGGATTAGCGTGGATCATAGTTCCTTTTGGAACCCACATTTTTGTGATTTTCAAGATTGGTTTCTTGAGATCACTCTTCACAACTTTCTCAACCTTTGGATAAGCATGCTTTACATAATTAGATTTAGGTGGAGTTGTGTGTTTAGCCTTCCTTGTCATTTGAAAAGAAAATGGTTTGGACTCAGGACTCACATAGGTGTTCCTCCTATGTGGTATGTATCACTGGTACGACGGTCTTATAGCATGGTATTGAACCTGCTTGCCCTTATGGAATGAGAGATTTGCTATCCTAGCATTGGGAAAAAAACGCTTAGCATTCATCCTTGGCATTGCTGAATGTGGCTTAGCATTTGCTCTTTGGTTCCTCTGCTGCGGTCCAACAGGTACACGTTTAGCAGTCACTGTTTGGATCCTCTGCTAAGATCCAGTAGATGACTGCTTGTTACACCAATCCTTCTGCTTAGCATTTAGCTTAGCATTTGAAGATTCAGAAACAACCTTTTCCTCGCCTTTGTGAGAAGTGATCTTTCCAGCAGAAACAAATAGAATCTTTTTCTGCTTATAAAATTCTGCTTTTCTACTCAAGGTATCCTTAGAGAATTTCCTTGCTGCTACAACACATCCAAGACCCAATCCTGACATGTCAGAATGTCTTCGCTGTTGTCCGACAATGGCATTTAGTACTGCCTTGTTGGATGTGTAAACACATGTGCAATCCTCCTTAGGTTTAGCTTTCAAATAAAGATTATCATTTTCTAAGTTTTGAAAATTTTTAGAAAGCTTGGAGAATTCAGCTTTAAGTTTCGAAACATCCTCACTTTCGGACCTTCGTCTTTCGACTTCCTCGGTCAAAGATGTAACTTTAAGTTCAGTATCAGCATAAGCAAATTGATCTTCAACAATGTCGGCCATCAAGACCAGCATGGCTTCCTCATCATTTTCCTCTGAAGAGTAATATGCTTCTTCATTATCAGGGACATCGAGAACCTCGGTCCTGGTCAGCAATGCTCTCGTGACCGCATGGACAGCTCTTCTCTTAAACCTTTGTTTGAGGTGCTCTCTTTCTTCCTGGCTTACCCTCGAACATTCATGCTTAAGATGATCAGGAGAATTACACTCGAAGCATGTCATCGACTTTCTCTCCGAGGAACAAGAGGATGATGAAGCAAGCTTGGCTTCCTTTGATTCTTTCTTAGCTTTAGCTTCCAGCATCAGCTTTTGGAGCTTTCGCATTTGCTCTTTTGCTAGAGAAGCAGGAATAGGTCTTTCTTGATTGCGGAAGGGCTTCTTTGTTTTCCATTTGCTTGCATCTTTCTTAGCAAAATATGCTAAGTCTTCAGAGTTCACAGCGGGCGCTGATGAAGCTAGAGCCACAGCAGCCTCGTTCTTCTTTGATTGTGTATAATGAACTCGTGAGTTTTAAGTTGAGCAAATACCTTGGATGTAGACATCTTGCTTAGGTCTTTCTCACTCAAGCTGGTCATCTTCACGAACCAGTCGCTCCTCGGGTAGAGTTTGGAGATGATCTTGTTGTTCATTTCTCCATTATCGTATGTTTTACCCAAATTTTGGAGCTCTCCCATGATGGTGTTGAATCTTTCTTCCATTGCTTGTATGGATTCACCTGTAAGCATAGAAAAAGACTCATATTTGTCAACAACTACCTGTAGCTTGTTGCGCTTCATCTGGTCTGTCTCTTGGGAGGATTCGCAAATGTAATCCCACATTTCTTTGGCTGTATCAAAATCCAAAGCTTTATCTGCCATCAACGGTGGCAAGGAATCCAGGATTAGCTTCTTCGCTAAGTGCTCCAACTGAGCTCTCTTCTTATCTTCAACCGTGTATTTATCAAATGACTTACACGACCATTTGAGGTCTCGGTTGTCCATCGGCACCTGGTCCTAAAAAAGTGTTAGCTTTCATAATTTTGATTGGACCTTTCGCAAGAACATCTGCCATCTCCGGATGTATGCTTTGCAGCTGGATGGTGGCAAGCTTTTGCCATGACTTAAACTTTACTTTTGTATACTTCGGCAAAGTATGAATCATCTTGTCAAGCTTGAAGTTCCTGAGCTAGAGACAAAAAAGAACAAAATACAGTGCAAGGAACAAATATAGATCTGGTAGAAGCGACTCAGAAGCAGCAAGTCTTACAACCTGGCTCTGATACCACTTGTTGGTCCCTGATCAGAGTCGTCGTGGTGAGTAGAACAACAAACACACACGAGTACAGCGAAAGATTAAATATTATCTTGCACTTAAGTTCTTGTTAAATGTTTAAGCTCGGAACCATACTTAGGGTTTTCTTCAAGTATACTCTAACAACTTGAGTTGCTAGGTTTTAAATCAATGAACAGAACCCAATAGAACGGTAAAGAACACGCAATATTTATAGTGGTTCGATCCAATAGATCTACGTCCACTCCTTAGTCGTATCCCTAAGAATTCCACTAAGAAGATATGTGAAATACAAGGATTCACCAAACTCTTGTAGCAGGCGGTGAACTTTCGAGCCGGCCACCACAAAGTTATCCTCCATTACTTCACTCTCTTAGCAGCAGCAGCTCCGGCCAAGTCAAGGGAGCACATTCGTAAAACTAGTCCTTCGCTGGAATGGAGATTTTATAGTTTTCTCCAAACTCTGTCTGGTTTGCGGCTAAAGCCCGTCGGAGTCAATTCTTTCCAGAAATGACTGCTGGATGCTTCCAGATTTGGAAGGTATCCCAATGATTGAAGATTCTTGAGCTAAGTCAAGGAATCTCTTCAATGTAGTGTCAGATCCTGAATAGGGACACTATAGCGGTGGTTAAGAGCTTTCAATATTCTCAGATGTGAGCTCTCAACTTTATGACTACTCTCTTTTGATAGTTAGCTTTTGTTTGTCGAATAAATCTCTTGTTCGAGTGTTTGATTGAGCAGTAGTTGTCTTCTGTCTGTTTGGACTTGTCTTTTATATCTGGAGACTCAAACATTTAATATCCATACCCGTTAGACACAATGGCTCCTTCGTCCAAGAGAGTAACTTGCTTTTTCGTCCTTTCTGGTGTGTACAGTGCCTTTTTACCTACGCCGGGTAAGGCTTTTGTCCTTGGTTGTACTTTCTCTCAGAACGGGCGTCTTTTGCAAGTATCTGTTGAGTATCTCCTGCTAGGCATTCTATTGGAAAATGCTGGGAGTACTCTGCTAAGCCTTTTGATTGCTAGGCTCTTCTAGCAATCTGCTCTTCAATCTGCTGACTGCTTCAGCATATGTGTCTTTAGCACTTAAGTCTTTATCCATTGAATGCTAATGCTTAGCAATCTGCTAGAATGTTAACAAATGTTGATTCCTTTAGCATTCTGCTATCACTTGCTTCTGACTGC
>JAPKLW010000350.1:107124-165180 GCA_026898455.1 Plectranthus barbatus | reverse complement strand
CAAATGTTGATTCCTTTAGCATTCTGCTATCACTTGCTTCTGACTGCTGACCTCTTGTCCTTAGCAGTCTCTTCCTTCAGCACATGATTGCTAACGCCTTAGCAATCATTCTTCTTAGCACTTGACCGCTAACGTCTCAAGCATTCTTTTTTGTCTGCTGATATCTCTAGTAGGGCTGGCAATACGTACGTGTTGGGTCGTTATCGTGTCGACCCATTAAAAATACAAGATTTAGTGTCGTGTTCGTGTTTTGTTCGTGTCGGATCGTGTTATATGACAATATATATTGTGTTATCCGATAATTTTATTGTGTTCATGTCGTGTCGTGTCGTGTTCCTGTTACCCATTATTTATTTCTTAAAAGATTCTCGTGTTCGTGTCATGTTCGTGTTGTGTTCGTATCAGATTCGTGTCAATGTCGTGTTAACAGGTAATTATCATTTAAACTTGTAATTCTCAAGTTCTTAACAGATAATTGTTGTGTTCTTGTTCGTGTTGTGTTTTGTCGTGTTCATGTCGTGTCGCATCATGTCGTGTTTAACCCCATTATTATCGTGCGGGTTCGTGTCGTGTCAGAAATTGCCAGCCTTAATCTCTAGTAGCTACCATCTGCCGAGAATACTTCTAGCATTCCGAAGTTGCTTGAACTTGATATTCTTCGTTCCATCTGTTTAATCCTTTAGAAGTCCTCTTAAGCACTTCTTAATTTATTACAACTCGATATTTTTACTAAACAGGACATTACATTGGAGTTGCTAGACTATGCTAGAATTCAGCAATGATCGACCAACTAAATAAACTTTGATTCAAAAAAACTTTTACAATGATCCTAAGGGAGGAATTCGCAATTAATTCCAAACTACAACAGAATGGCTTCCATCTTCTACAGCATTCTGTATTAAATTTCTTTTAGAATTTTTTTCAGCACTTACACTTCCCCCTTTATTGGTAGCGGGCTGAATTAGTATGACGTCAAAACTCCTTTCTCCTTGCTCTGGAGTCTGCAATCTTCTTGATTCTTTTACGCATTATTTCATCTGTCTTTCCTCAGGATCAATAGCAGATTCGAGTTCATCCTCAGCAAACGTGACCTTGCTCTTCCCTTTCTCGGCTTGTACCTTCTCAATATCTCTTCGAATAATACGTCCGAACTATTCTCCCACTCGGATGTTGGAATTTCGCTCTATGTAGCTTGCTATGACTTCTTCATAGCGAGAAGTCCTTTCATCAAGAGTCATCTGCAGTCTGAACTTGTCATAATCTCTTTGTTCACATGACCTCCGGAGCGCTTTATGTTGTTGCCTCTTTTTCTGTGATTCCTCCTCACTAGAAAATTCAAGCGTTCGTTTAGCAATTCTATCAGTGTTTCCTGTCGATGTATCCTCGATGACATCTTGGACAGGTAGAGAAGTATCTACCTATGGCGCTGTGATTTTTATGGTTGTTCCCTGAAATCGGTTGTGCTTTTCCTTCTTCTTTGCTTGATCGTCATCACTTGTTGGCTTCCTCCTTTTTTTCAGAGGACTTCTTTTTGTACGCCTCTTCTTCACAATGAGTGTCTCAGGGGGTTGACCTGTTTCCTTTGATGGAATGTCGACCAAATTTTTAAGTTCAATAAACAAGGCATCTTGTTCTGCTTTTCGCCTTGCTTCTTCAACATCTTCGGCGGTAAGTGGAACTGTAGTAGGCATGGCAACATTTCCTTGGTGGGGATCCTCTTCGTCAGATCATGGATCATCAAGATTGGCATTACTCTTTCCTTTTGGAATCAAAGGATCTTTGAAACTCTTCGGTGGTTGTTTTCTATTCGGCGGTATGTAGTCGGAGTAGATAAAATCCTCACTACGGCAGCGTCTTCCTTCTGGTGTGATTCCCTCCAGGAAGTGGCTTATCTTTAATCCAAAACGAACATCTTGAGTGAATGGCAGCTGCATTCACTCGTGTTGCATTCCCCATTGAGATGGTAACTTCATCATTCTTCAGCACCTTCCTCGGTGTGAACCCCTGCAAAGTGTAACAAACATGATAAGTAACTATAGTATCCACTACCTACGAATGAGTGGAAACCGATGCTAAAAATATTTCCGTTACAAATGCAAATGACATAACTTGTCATTTACTTCCACATGCGTTCTCACTTGAAGTGACAACAACCATCTTCATCTCCCTAGACCTCCTTTCACGCCTTCTTCGATCAATCAAATTTTTGTACTAGTCATTGACTGCATTTTTCAATATTTTCAGACTATGTATAAAATTTGTTAACACAGAATGCCATGAAGGTGATTGTTCTGCCAAGAGATCAGTAAGCAACTCTTTAAATGTATACTAACTTCTCCCAGCTACATCTTTCTTAAAGTCATAGAAAGAAAGTGGTAATGAGTCGATCTTGGCTTGATCGCTGATACATCCACCTCTACTTGTGAACTGATTCATGGTGTTATCTATCATCATCACATTTAATGTCACCGAACTACCCTTAGCCATTCTCTTGCAAACAAGATCTTTTATGAGATCCCAACTGATAGTTCGCTCCACCTTTCCATACGTAGCCACCAAGTCCTTCCAGATTTTAATAGAGCTACAATAGCCCATGTACTTGAGCTTCAATTCTCTAGACAGGTTATCCGAGATCAATTTATAAGTAAAATCTTCAGATGCCACCCATATGTCATGGAATCGCTTCTCACACCTGGAGACTTTATTGTAATATGTAGCAAGTGGCTTCATAGTGAGAACAATTGCATGTTGCTTACACAGGAGAATATACTCAATGTAGTATCTCCAGTCATGAAAGTTTGGACCAGTTAAGGGATTGAGAGCAAGAATATGATCAATAATAGATATACACATATCTGAAACAAATAAATAATCTAAATAAGAACAAACATGCAGAACATTAGAAAACAAATGCATTGAAAACCTCTTGATAAATAAAATAAAAATGTTTTCCACTACTAGCCTAAAGGTTCCCACCGCAAGCTACACTCGTAGATGTTTACGATGTCACCCTCAACCAGACTGCGTGTTTTAAGCCCCAATCCTTTAATTTCATACCATGTTAGGAATCCTTAGACACATGAAACTAATATTAGTGTAAAACCTTCGACCAAGCCATCTCTCAAGAACAGGGAAGCAACAACTGCATCATATTCTAAGATGCTTCTACGCACTTAACCTCAAACTTAACTCCAGCCAAAAGTGACAGTTTGGCATGTCATGTGACCATAACGCAGGACCCTTAAAGCCTTCGTTATCTATAATTTAAACTAATCCTAGAATACTTATGAGAAAAGAATTATGCATGCCACACTCGTAGACATTTACGCAAAACCCTCCCACTATTCACTTGATTTAAATTGTTTGTCTAGAAATCCTAACAACTGCATCCCATGCACTTCCGGGAATTAGCAAGCTACACTACTAGACTTTTACTAAGACGGGAGATACACTTACAACTTAGTATCACTTTGTGGAGGTCAATTGGCTTTAATTAAAAAATCCACCTAGTATTTTTGACTCAAGAGATTTTTAAATGCGCACATAAATCCAATCCCTTGATTCAACCACGCGATTTGATTAAAATTGCTGAAATAAAAATTAGAACCATATATAATTTCAAGAATTAATAAAATAAAAGGAATAAAGAGAGAAATTTTTTTTCTCCATATTAGGTCTTCAGATCTATATCCCAATGTTGTTCAATTCTGGTACTGGTGAGGATTCCAAAGGTCTGTGAATTGTGTAAGCCAAAGTCAAATTTCTTCTCCTTAAGAACACACCAGATGTGCTGCCCATCTCTCTCTCAAACTAGGGTTTGAAACTGATTTGAATGTTCTGAGGTATGTAAGAGAGAACTGTCTATTTATAGACCTAGGGTCTTAACCCAAATGGGCTACTGTAACTATTTTCAGCATATGTTATTGGGCTAGACCTCAGACCTAATGCAAATAATAAAGTGGGCCTATGAATTAATTAATTCCCATGTCCACAACCCTGGACACAATTAATTAATTAATATTAATTCTATTTCACCATAAATTTAATATTGACTTACGCCTTTATTGCCACATTATGAGAACAAGTTTCATTTACTTAAGTTTCCCCATATTTAAGGTTAAACATTCATTACTTTATTGGAGCTTCTGACAAGCTACCACAATTAATTAATTTCTTATTTCAAGAGAAGTACCACTCAAACCTTATCATTCGTGCTTAAAATTAATCAGCGTGTAGGACTTTAGCATGATGAATGTTATTCAGTTCCACATGGAATTTCCCCATCCTATTACTCGAATATGGTAACCTAACTCTAGTCTTAGGCTGTAATACAGAAACTTCTGTTACCCAAGATGCGGGTATACGACCACATTACTCAAACTCTCAACCATGGCACGTCAAAGCAACAGTCAACCCATACATACACCTGAGCCTTCATTAGGGTTTGGACTCAATCAAGATCGATATCTATTATTCTTTGATGTCAGGCAGTAGAATACATCTCACTGTGGTCCAATCAATACCCAACAACAAGTACAGACATATCAAGTAATCAAGACAGATTACTTCTTTCCGACTATGCTGCAGCCTATACCGACAGACTTATCCTTGTACGCAGTCTTGGCTATGATAATATTTATATCTCACTAGGTCAAGTGATCATACTTTCTTCTACGATCTACAACATGCAGTATGATCGTTCATATCGGTGAGATAAGAGGATACCGTTGTTACTCGAATGTAAGTTTGTTTAATAGATAGGAAATACCGTTAAATGTATACCCATTGTAATAAATGCTTTCTGTATGTAAAACCCAACAAATTTTTCCTATCAAATCTAATCAAGGATTTTCTCATGATTTTACAAAAACAATTTAATCAAATAATGAATAAATCATCGTTGATTAAATCAAATGGGTTGCCACGAGGAACAAAAACCAAACCGTCCATAACAATAAGTAATTCATACATGCATAATCAAATAAATTTCTCATGCAACAGAGCCATGAAATGATACCAGGTTCTGATGCCAATTATAGGGATTTCATGGAAAACCAAACCGCCAAATCCAAATAAACCCGGATCGTTCATGGATGTTGAGAATAATTAACATATGATAAACCCTAGCATGCTCATATGGATTTTACAAAAATAATTTAATCCAGTCACAAATAAATCACCGTTGATTAAATCGAATGGGTTGTGTTGATCCCTTATGATCAGAGTCGTTGTGGATACAATAAAGTACACACACGAAATGCAGCGGAATAGATTGCGTTTACTTGTATTTAGATTATTCTCAACTCTATTTTAGTTAAAGTTTACATAGGTTACCTTTTTTAGTTATACCCTAGCAAATTGGTCACTAGGTTTTAAAACATACAAGCTCGGAAAGCAGTAACAACAAGACAACACACAATTTATAGTGATTCGATCAAATGATCTACGTCCACTCCTTAGATGAATCGCTAAGAATTTTACTAGAAAGTATACGGTGTACAAAGAGTTGCCTTTCCTGTTAAGCAATCAGCCGTTGATAGGTCTGTCTGCTTTACGGCTATCTTCCGATACTCCGGACGTTCCTGGTGTGGCTCCGGCTGAGTCAAGGGTGCAGCTTTCACCACTCGCTTGGAAGAGTTTAAAGTTCCCTCCGAACTATCGTGTGTTTTCGGCTTCAATGCCCGCCTTAATCAATTTCTTCACAAGAAATTGACTGCTGGATGCTTTCCTTAAAAAGAAAGTGATCCCAATGATTGAAGATTCTTGAATCAGTTCAAGAATCACTCAGAAGAATGTTAGACGTGTAGTGAGACACTCAGAATGTTGAAGGCCTTTTGATATCTCTGGATTATACCTTCCAACTAGACTGCTCTCTCGCCATTTTTTTTCTTTTTGGAATCTTTCGTTTATCGAGTTTCGGTTAGAGAGTGAGCCGCTCCTGCATCTTCCTTTGACTTGCCTTTTATAGCTGTGTCCTCGATGTTTGAGTAGGCAGATCCGTTTAGACACAACGGATCTTTCTCCTTAAATGCAGATAGCTTTTTAATAACTTTTCTGCTTTTGCACAGGCTTTTCCGTCCTACTTCTGACATGGCTAATCGTCGCGTGTTGGTCAGAATGGCGGTGTAGCAGTTGTTCAGGTTTGCTTTGCTGAGCTTCTACTGGTACGGGATGCTGGATCTCTTTCAACATACTTCTGGACTCAATGCGCAGCAAGTGCTTTGTCTGCTACTCTGACTTTGGTTTGCTAGCATCTTCAGCAGTTTAGGACGTGTTTGTCAAATGCTGACTCCTTAGCATTCTGTTATTGTTAGCAGTCTTCCTTTAGCATTCTTTGATGTTTGTTGAGATACTTCCAAGCAGCCTATTCTATTACAACTCGATGTTTACCCTATACAGGACATTACATAAATTGCTAAGCTATGCTAATTTTAAGCAATGATCGACCATCTACTAAGGTTTGATCCAACAAAACCTTTTACAATGAGATCCTAAGGGTTTTGCAATCCAGATATTCCGCATAAACCTTCTTTATGCATAATCAATAGGAGCATGCTAGGAATAATCATTGGCATAGCAATTTATTTTTTATATTCCAATTAACGATCCGGGCAAATGGACTTCGTGATTCAGTTTACGAATCCCTTCAATTGGTATCAGAGCAAAGTTCATTAATTGGCTCTATCGGAAAAAATAATATTGCCTATGATTTGCATGATTATTATTATTATTGATTGAATGCTATGAATTGTTTCTGGATTGTATAATTATGTTTTTCGTCCTCGTGGTTCTCGGGTTAATCCGCCCCTTTATAAGGATTCCTTTTTCACCCACTAGATAAATTCGTGGTTAGATTTAGATTTTAAATTGTAATTTGGGTTATTCAATGTAATCTTTTATTTTAAAAATTAAATCTGTAAAATAGAGAACGAAGAACACGAAGAACGTGAAAAACGAAGAACACGAAGAACGAAGGATCGCGCAACATTGCACGACGGCGCTGGCATGGCAGCACGCCATGCACGGCGGTCGGTGAGGGGATGCATGGCAGCACGGCAGCGAGGCGCACGTGCACGCATGCTGGGCACAAGCCGCACAGCCACAGCCGACCAGGCCGGCGCGGTGGCCCTAGGCTGGCGACGCGAGGGACGAGCGAGGAGGCCGGGATGGCGGTGTGCAGCAGCTGGGGCATGAGGTGCCCGCGCACGGCAGACCTGCGCAGCCCCGCGCGCAGCGCCAGCGGCGCTCTCCCCATTTGGACGGTGTCAGTAGGGCAAAGGTGGTGCGGCGGTGGCTCGGCGATCGGGGTCGCGGGCTGGGGAGGACGGCGGAGGGCTGGATGCGCAAACCGTGGCGCAGCAAACCCTAGGGTTTCCGTGCAATTTGTACGAGCCTCCGGTCTCATTTCTTGCGTGCTTCCGGCGAGTCATGGAGGCCGACAATGGAGAAGAAAGGTAACGGCGGTTCGGGCCACGATTCTACCTCCTCCGGTCGTTGCCCATTTCGCATGGCTTCTGTGCGATGATGGGATTCCTTGCAACGGCGGTGTTTTGCCGGTGGTGGCTCGTCGAGCCGAGTTCTCGCGGGCTATTGGGCTTGCAATGTGTGCCTTGGCCTGCGATTTGGTTAACTAGCTCAGTTGTCCAATTTTCTTATAAATCAAATCTTGGAGGCCCAAATTCAGAAAATAAAATCAGATCACAGTCCAAGTAGTGGGAGCCCAGTCGAAGATCTATAAAAAATAATTCCAACGTGTAATAGTTAGAATTTTTATTATTTTTTTAGTATCATGGGGGCCACGAGGACATTTTTTATTTGTTTTATTATCAGTGTTCGCATTATATATGGGTTTATATTAATTGCGCAGCATGTAAGCATGTTGTAGATAATAGGAGCACGTTTACTTCTTTTATTTACAGCTTTAAAGCATGCTATGTGATTTATTTTGTGTAATTAATTATAACTATAAATTCGGGGTTCATGTTATGCATGATAGAATTTTAGAAATGTTATAATTATGGTTACATAAAATAATCTGTGCAATTGAACCTTATGAATTTAAAAATTAGTAAACTCATAATTTAGTAAGACCTCCACAGAGCGATCCCTTATTGGAAGTGGGTAATTTATTAGGTAAACGTCTACACGTGTATCTTACTTAATTTATTATTCATAAGTTCTAATATATAGGATTTCTTAAAACCAACATTTATTTCATGTGAGAAGTGGGAGTTCATGCGTAAACGTCTACATGCGTAGCTTGCGTATTGAATTTTCATAAGTTCTCTAGGGATTGAATTAAATGACACAGCCTTATTATAGGGATCAAGTGTGTTCTAGTAGATCCTTATATGGGAGGGTTGGCGCTTTGGTGGTAAGCTAGCTTAGATGTTATCCAGAGTATAACTCATTTGTGATGTCCCTGCTGAGTAGGATAATATGGTCTTAAGTTAGTCTCCAATTATTAATTCCATTTGTCTAAGGAACCCGGGCATGGATTGGAATTAAAGGACTGGAATTGAAAGATGTAGTCTGGTTTAGTGTTTTGTTGTAAACGTCTACATGTGTGGCTTGCAATAGTAATACTTAGGCAAATTGAAAGAAACATTAATATTGTTTTATCATAAGGTTTCAATATTTAATTGTTTCAATTGTTTGCGACTATGTTTTAATTTCTGCTTTAATTTATTGTTTTCAGACGTGTCTATTGCTCACGTTCTCAACCTCTTAATATCAAACCCTTTAACATGTCCTAATTTTCCTGAATGGAAGTTTTGCTTCATGGAAATACTCTGCACTACAAAACATGCCCATGTGCTTTACATGGACCCTCTATCTCCTAAGTATTGGAACTGTAATGGCTATGAGCGAGAGTTCTATGACAGATGGGTAGCTTCTGATGAGTTTGCCCGTAGACTCATCATGAACAGTCTGTCTAGAGAATTAAAGCTCAAGTACAAGAAGTACTGGATTGCTGTTGAGATATGGAGGGACCTTGTGAAAGTATACGGGAAGGTGAGACGAACTGTCAATTATATTCTTGTGGAGGACCTGTCTGCAAGAGGATGACTGGTCGGAGTTCGATGATTCTTGACATTGTCAGCATAATGAGAATTATGTGAAAGTACATAAAGAGAGGTGGAGAAATTAGTAAGCGGACGGAAATAAACACTGTCCTATACTCTCTATCTGATTCTTATAATGATTTCATTTCGTCCCTCGGTACCAGGCACGAGTTTACTCATGAGTTACTCTCGGCCCTGATGCGAGAGGAATCTGACCTGATAGCATTAGAATTTGCACCAACTTTGTCAGCTTTTGACAAGACAGTTGCTGAAGCAAAAGAAATGCTTAAAAGGTTAGATGAAGCTGATCTAGTAGAAGATGTCATCATGCCATGCAAATGCATGCGAAGTGAAGTACATTGTCTAGTGCCTAGCACGGGTAGACAAGGTACGTCATGTGCATTTATAACGAAAACATGTTTGGCATCAGTTTCTACCCATTCTTGGGTAGTGGATACTGGAGCTACTGATCATGTTTGTTATACTTTGCAGGGGTTCAGGCTGACAAGGCAGCTGAAGCATGAGGAGATTACCATCTCAATGGGCAGTAGAGAGCGAGTCTCGGTGGTAGCCATTGGAGATTTTACTTTATGCTTTGAAAATAATGTTTTGATTTTGAGAGATGTTTCATATGTGACGGTTTTTCGGCGGAACTTAATTTTAGTTTCCAAGTTAGTTAGTGATGGATATTCAATTATTTTTGATAGTGGAGTTTCTATCATTGGTAATTACAGTGTTATCTATCGTGGAAAACTGATTGACTCTCTCTATATCATTGATTGTATGCATAAATCTTTCGTGAATGTTGCAAACTCATCCAATAATAATAATCATTTAAAGAGAAAGTTTTCTTCCAATGAGGATTAAACATATCTCTGGCAGTTGAGACTAGGTCACATCAATCTAAAGAGGATTGAAAGAATAGCATGCGATGGGCTCTTGGATTCCTTTCAAGTGGTACCGCATCAAATTTATGAATCTTGTACAGAGGGAAAGATGACGACCAGGCCTTTTAAGGCAAGTCAGTCTCAAGCAGAGGATGAGTTGAATTGATCCACTCTGACTTATGTGGACCAATGTCCATGCAAGCTCGTGGAGGGTATGTGTACTTAGCCACATTCATTGATGATTACTCAAGATTCGGATATGTCTATTTGCTTCGCCACAAGTCTGAATGCTTTGAGAAATTCAAAGAGTTTAGGATTGAGGTAGAAAAGAAGCTAGGTAAGACTATCAAGACACTAGGATCAGATAGTGGTGGAGAATACCTCAGTAACGAGTTCTTGCAGTACTTGTCAGATAACGGGATTACATCCCAGTGGACTGCACCAGGAACCCCTCAACAAAATGGTGTAGCGGAAAGAAGAAATAAAAGTCTTGGAAATGGACAGGTCGATGATGAGTTATGCAAGCTTGCCGATTTCGTTTTAGGGATATGCCTTGGAGACAGCGCCTATTTGCTTAACTTGGTACCTTCTAAAATAGTTCCTAAAACGCCTCTAGAACTCTGGTATGGGTGAAAGCCAAGTTTGAACAAAGTGAGGGTTTGGAGTTGTCCAGCATATGTGCTGACAAAGGAACCTGATAATTTAGAAAGTAGGTGTAAGCTGATGCTGTTTGTAGGATATCCCAGGCAAACGAAAGGTGGTTACTTTTATTGTCCTGAGAATCAGAAAGTGGTTGTCAGCACCAACGCAAGATTCTTGGAGGATGAATATGTAAGAAACCACAGATCCAAGAGTTAAATTATCCTCCACGAGCTTGAGGATAAGGAAGCGATTCCATCAGGAAAGCCCAGTGTAGTGGTAAATCCACCTGTAATAGGTGAGGTAATACCAACACTGCCACTAATGCAAGGTATGGGACCAACGGGTACTTTGCCAACTACTGACACGGTTCAGATGCCTCGTTGCAGTGGGAGGGTTGTCCACCATCCCGAGAGGTATATGTTCGTGGGAGAGTCCTCTGACTTGATCCTGGAAAATGGACTGGATGATACCGATCATGGACATATGATGAGGCGGTAACTGATAAAGATGCATACAAATGGCTGATCGCCATAGATTCAGAGATAGAATCCATTACGGCTATGGATGTATACCAGAAAACTGATTTGCCAGATGGCTATCAAGCCATAGGGTGCAAATGGGTATACAAGAGAAAGAAATGAGAGAATGGTGAAATTACAGCTTTCAAAGCAAGGCTGGTGGCGAAGGGTTAGAGTCAGAAAGAAGGTGTAGACTATGATGAGACCTTCTCACCGATAGCCATGCTTAAGTCCATTCGTATACTCCTAGCCATAGCAGCACATAAGGACCTAGAGATCTGGCAGATGGATGTCAAAACTGCATTTTTAAACGGGTAACTTGAAGAAGGTAGGGACATTTATACACAACAACCAGAAGGTTATGTGCAGAAGGGTGAAGAACATTTTGTCTGGAAGCTAAGGAAGTCGCTATATAGACTTAAACAAGCTTCATGGTCGTGGAATCTGCATTTTGATGTAGTGATTAAATCCTATGGATTTTCACAATGTTCAAACGAGAGTTGCGTGTACCGTCTATGTGTCAGCAGAAGCGTGGTGTTCCTTGCACTATATGTAGATAATATTCTCCTATTTGGCGACAATGTGGATGTATTGTCGGGCATAAAGGGCTGGTTATCCGAACAATTTCATATGAAGGACCTTGGGGTGGCCGTATACATCCTAGGGGTAAAAGTATTGCGGGAGCGCAAGAGAATCCTGACCTTGTCTCAAGGATCATATGTGGATACTGTGATTGCCCGTTTCAGCATGCCAACTACCAAGAAAGGTCTGTTACCCTTCTGACATGGCATACATCTTTCCAAGGATCAGTGTCCAGTGACACAAAAGGAGAAAGATGAGATAAGGAACGTGCCGTAGTCATCGGCCATGAGGAGCCTCATGTATGCAATGCTATGTATGAGGCCAGATATATGCTTTGTTGTAGGCATGGTAGCAGGATACCAGTCTAACCCTGGACGGGCGCATTGGAACGCGGTAAAGCACATACTCAAACAATTGAATTATTATCTCGTCTATCAATGTGAGGAGTTGTGCCCTGTGGGTTATACTGATTCGGATTTCCAGGCAGACCTAGGAGGTGGGGCCATATCATGGAGGAGTGCAAAGTAGAAGTGCATTGTTGACTCCACCATGGAAGCAGAATATGTTGCAGCTTCTGAAGCTTCGAAAGAAGCAGTAGGGTTTCGAAACTTCCTTCTGGAGTTTGGCGTGATTCTTAAGCTGCCCAAGACCATCACGGTATATTGTGATAATTCGGGAGCTATGGCTAATTCAAAGGAACCACGAACTCACTGAGCAACAAAACACATTGAAAGCAAATACCATATTATACGAGAAATCGTAGCAAGGGTGTTTTGCTAGTACATAAATTTGGGAGCTGTGGCTAATTCAAAGGAACCACAAACTCACAGAGCAATAAAACACATTGAAAGGAAGTACCATATTATACGAGAAATCGTAGCAAGGGCTGATGTGCTAGTAGAGAAGAATGATACAAAAGATAATTTAACGAATCCATTAGCAAAAGCTCTACCTCAGAAGGTCTACGAGATGCATGTACGTAACCTTGGGCTGATGGCAAAGCCAGCCACGTAGAATGATTGATGTAATAGCTAGATTAGTTTAGACGCGTTATACTCTGGAAAGCACCTGTGTAATGCTTTGAGTATAAGTGGGAGATTGATGGATTTATATACTGAAAGCATTATGATTGGTATATTATGTACAAGGTCGATTGGTTAATATACTGGGAATCATAAATGTTGTATGTTCATCTCCTATCTGAGTTAACAAACATGTGTCGTAAATGAAATTATCCTCTTATCTCATCGATAGGGAGATCATACGGTGTGTAGGATATTGCCCGAGTGAGAAGTAGAATTTCCTTCCCTTTCTTAGATGTTGTCAACTACCTAAGCTCCCAAAATTTTGTTTGTTGATCATGAAATTATGAGCATATGATCTAGCCAATAGATGTGTTATTTATAAGGAAATTCTAATCCTTCATGAGCTTGAGCTTTTCATGGGCCAGACCAGCGACAAGTATGAATATAACAAAGAAGTCCTCTAAATTAATTAATTATCATATTCAACCCAGAATATAATTAAATAATTCATATTGATTCATACCACCAATGAAATAATACTGACATACCCCTTTGTTACCACATCTTGAGGAAAGTGTTGCATGGGCTCGGTATATCCCCATATTTAAGCTTACAAACATTCATTAATTAATTTAAGCTTTGGAAAACATATAGATTAATGAATATCTTTTATTCCTAAGTAATACAAATCAACATTTTCATTTATGCTTCAACTAAATGAGCATGTCGTACATTAGCATAATGAACCTTTGAGTTACATAGAGAATGTCCCCATCCTAAACTTGATATGGTTACCTATTTAAAGATCTAGAAGTCATACATAAGTTGATTTCACCCAAGAAGCAAATATACAAGTGCATGAAAGACTCTCTTTCATAGCATCTCAAAGTGACACACAAACTTGTGTATACTTCTCGATCTTAGTCTAAGCTTCAGATATCATCAAACCATCAACATCAAGATTGTTTTTAATGTCAAATAAAAGAATCGATCTCAGTTAGGTCCTACCAATACATGCAAAACGTACCACCACATCTAGTAACCAAGATAAGCTATTAAATATTCAATGTGATATAGCTTAAATCAATAGCCTATCGTGAGACTGTTTTAGTTGTGACAACTGTTTATATCTTGCTTGCCCAAGTAATGCATACGATCTTCTGGGATCTACAACACACCGTATGATCTCCCTATCGATGATGTAAAGGATTAGGTCATTTACGATATATGCTTGTTAATTTAAATGATAGAAGTAATATCGTAAAAAACTATAATGATTTCTAGTATATAAAAGAAATAGTTCATAATATACTTAATGGATTTCAAATAGTGAAAGCATTATGTTGCTATATTATATACAAGCTTTTTGGTTAATATACTGGAATCATGAATGTTGTATGTGTTGGATTTGAGTCGACAATAGACGATGTGAGTTGTAATTTATTTCTTTAGCCGTTTGGATCGTTATTAGGGTATCAAAAACAAATCTGATTGAATAAATCAGGTGAACCCTATGCATGCTCCAAATATTTAATTGCAAATGATGGATCTACGGAATATATAAACTCCAGCGACTGATCTACAAATCCAGATCAGAGATAAAGATGCTGAAGTAGATCTGGATGTGGGATCGATCAAAGCTATCGTGTTTTAACGAATCTAATCTTTTGATTTGTTCCCTTGCTCCTCGGAAATCTAGTGAGGCTACGCTACTGAGTTCCACCAATCCTCAAAGAAGTCAATCACTTTTCTTTGAATAGGTGTAGCCACCAATCTCTCTCTCACTTGTCTTGTGTAATAATGTACTAGATCTGAAGAGAGAAGGGCTAATATTGTTCTAAGGTTTACCAAACCGTAACCATAATGGGCTCAAGCAGTTTGTGGGCCAGACAATGGACCAAATGCAAATAATAAAGTGTGCCCTCTTAATTAATTAATTCCATGTCCAACCCAGAACATAATTAATTAATAAAACATTAGTTTAACCTTCACCTTGGTTACAATGATGACTCACCCCTTTATTACCACGTAATTTGGAACGAGTTCCATTAAACTTGAATGATCCACATATTTAAGGTTTCAGACATTCATTAATTAATTTGGCTTATGACAATTAGCCACAATTAACTAATCTCTTATTTCCAGAGTATTACACTCACTCCTTTTCACTTAAGCCTGAATTAAATTATTTAACCTGCAGAGTATAGCATAATAAACCTTGTAAGCTCCTCAGGGAATCTCCCCATCTTTAAACGGATATGATTACCTACATGTCCGGCCTAAGCAGGCCACACACAAACCACCACACCCAAGATGCAGGTATAAGAGTATATGAATGACTCGCCAACATAGCAAGTCAAAGTGTTGTCAACTTATGTATGCCTCTTTGCTTTTCATTAAGTTTAAGATCATAACAAGTATCTGGAGATTTGGCTCATTCATATGTCAATTAGATTGGCACATTTCACTATTGATCCCATCAATACATAAAGATGCACCGACACATCAAGTAGCTAGGATTAGCTCACTTATGAACTGATGTGTCGCAGCCTGACAGACAGCTTATCCAGTGTCTGTCTCAGGCAAGATATTGTTTATACCTCGCTAGGTCTAACGATTCATATGACCCTCTATGATCTCTTACACACCATATGATCATCCCTATAGGCGAGATAATAGGATATTCTATTTCGTATCGTATATATTTTATATCAGATAGCGACTATGTTGATGGAACACATTTATGAAGACCAGTGTATCAAACGAACAAAGTTAACCAGATCTGACTTATTTACAGGTTTATCATCTTGTGATCTATTTTACCTACAGATACAAACTATGAGCGTGACCCTCAGAAGTCTTCTGAGGTAAACACCGTGTAAATAAATCTACTAGACCTTCATGTCAATCGCTCTTACTTTATACACATAGCCTCTTATAACGATTTCTCGTATGATGTAGTACTACATATTCTATGTGTTTCACCATCTTGTGAGTCTTGGGTTCCATTGAGTTTGTCATTGCACCAGCATGATCAATGTACCTTGCGATTTTGTTTGACAAACTCGGAACACACATCTATAGAGAACAACACCGGAGTTATACGGCACCCTTTGAAGCTAATAAAGTTGTTACACACTCAACCTTCATACCAGAATATAAAACACTCTTCTGTGTTAGATTCCTATAACTCCTCCTCTAAGGCCAACACATAGTTAGAGGTCGATTTCCTTCCTTATGATCATCCTGGATATCTGATGCCATTCAACCCATAGGGCACATTTGTAGACCAATGTGCCTTTCCAGAGTCAAATTGATATTTGTTTATCATGCCTATAGCATTACAGATATCTGACTTTTTTCATCGCGATATATAAAGACAAAAATCCTTTCTTGCCATGAAACGAGTCACCACATAATCAATTTAAGCGATTTGAGATACCTGAACATCCTTTTCTTGTGCTAACACAAGACTTTAATCCAACAGATATTCCAGTAACTCATATGTCCTACTTCTGAAACTGTTATGATAACCAAACATGCCTGACAATATCTCCACACCATTTCCGAATGTGATAATACCATCTACACAATGTGCAAGGAAAACCACACTTCCCCTACACATAACTTGTACATTAAACTCTCGTTCTCGATATACAATATAAAAATGTCTATTTCATGACCTTGAAGCTCTCTTAAGTTCATACTTGAACTTCCTTGGCTTCTACACAAGATGTTGCTCATCTT
Organism: Plectranthus barbatus; assembly: GCA_026898455.1. Classification (NCBI taxonomy): domain Eukaryota; kingdom Viridiplantae; phylum Streptophyta; class Magnoliopsida; order Lamiales; family Lamiaceae; genus Plectranthus; species Plectranthus barbatus. The sequence goes on along the minus strand of JAPKLW010000350.1, from coordinate 148,714 downwards.
AATGCACATAACTTATCTGGTTGTTGCATATAGATGACATCACCTTTTATTTAGGTACCCGTTTGTGAAAACACAGATGACGTCATCTACTTTCCAGATACTTAGGTTCATATGTGTTGTTATGGACAAAAGAATTCGAATTGATTTAATAGTTGCAACCAGTGAGAAGGTCATGTTATGAACCATACAATTCTAAATACCTTAAAGTTTTGAAGTATACTAGGTTACCATTCAACCCGTTCCTCATAGCATGGTAACAAAGAGGTAGGACAATATTTATTCTTTGATGGCATGAATAACTATTAGTTAATTAATTATATTCTAGGTTGAATATGAGAATAAATTAATTTATAGATCTTTTTTGTTATCTTCATCTTGGTCCCTGGTTTGGCCCATAAAAGCTCAAGTCAATTTGAGATCAGATTTAACCTATGAATACCCCTCAGGTTCTCATATCAAAACACACCACAAATTCATATGTTGCGAAGCACCAAACCAAATTCTTGGAGCTTTAGTAGGCAACTGGGATCTGAGAAGAGGGAGCATATTCTACTTCGTGATTAGCATGGAATCCGAAAGCAATGTTCATCAGATTTCCAGATTGGTATATAGATTAGAAGATCTTATCTGGTTGATCAACTTATTCTTTCTATCTTTCTTAATTTTTTAATTAATTTTAATTAATTTCATATATTTAATCCATTCATCTTGTAGGATTAAATCTTGTTTCGCAAGAAAGAGATTCGAAAATCAAATCCCTGTGCAACCAGTTCAAGAATTCATAAATGCAGGTATACCGCAAAAACCATCTGTGCATTTAAATAGGAGCATGGTAGGATTTATTGTAGGAATAAAAATTTATTTTGGATATTCAATATTCAACCTGGGTTATGGGTTAGCAATTCTATTTGCAATAATACATTTAATTCGTATCAGAGCCATGTTGAATTAATTAGCTCTATTGGTAAATTTAGTAATATTGCCTATGATTATGCATGATTACTATTATTGAATTGCTAAAATAGTTGTATGGTTTTTGTTCATCGTAGTTTTTGGGTTAATTCGTTCATTTATAAGGATTCTTTTTTTATTCTAAGAGATAAATTTGTGGTTAGATTTATTTTACCAATTGTAGTAGGTTGTTTTTCCTTTTAATCAATTATAAAAGTAATCTATAAAAATAAGGAAGATGAAAAATGAAGGCAACCATATGCGACACAATACACAGCGGCGCCAGGCGGCAGAACCTTAGGGTTTGCATGCAGCCGCACGCAGCAGGTAGCTTCATGGCTGGAACGTGGCCTTGTGGTAGTGAAAGCTCGGGCACAACCGCCTATATAGGGTAGGGCAGCCAGCAGCTGTGACGCACAGGCGGCGGAACCTTAGGGTTCCCTATCCGCACAACAAGGCATGCTTGTGCTGGCATTGAAAGTGTTGGTCGATGGCGCATGGAGGTGGGGCGATGAGCAGCAGCTGACCAATGGTGAACAAGAAGTGCAGGGTACGTTCGGCCGGTGGAATCATAGTTTCCCAGCTCGTGCAGCCTCCCCACGTGTTTGCATACTTGCGGAGGCTCACCTTCCCCAATCGATAAAGGTGACGACCGCGGTATGGACTAGAGGCGACAACGACTATCGAGGTGGACAATGGCCAACAATTATTTAGCCATGCACGGGCATGCGTGCAGGTTAGCCACCATGCTCTACGTGTTTCCTCTTCCTCAAGCGTGCAGCAAATGGCTAAGGACGGTGGGCATCGTCGGAAATTGTTGGGCTGGCAACTGCAATAGCAGGCTGATGCATGTTTCCAAGAGTTTTCTGTTGGCGACTGGAAGCCAGCCGACGGTGACTGGCCGTTGGAGGCCCGTCGGGTTGTGTACACGTGGAATTTTTAATCATGGTGTGTACACAGGCCCAATTTTTTAATTTTTTGATTTAACAAATCTTGGAGGCCAAATTATCAGAGAATAAATTGGATCTCGTTCCATGTAGTAGGAGCCTTATCAAAGATCAGTAAAAAATAAAGCCAAATTGTAATAGATAGGGTTTTTGTTTGTTTCATGGTGCCATGAGAACACATTTTATTTGTTTTAATATCTTTTCTTGCATGATATATTTGTTTTATTAATTTTGCAACATCAAAGCATGTTGTAGATTATAGGAAGCGCGTTTACTGCTTATTATTTACAGCTTTTAAAACATGCTTATATGTTGATGTGTGATGCTAGTTATGTGGCCATTGGGTAGCTTTGGGGCAAGTTAGAGATATATTCTTTTGGGTTGTGAATATGTGATGGCAAATCATTTATCAAGGTTGGAAAATCCAATGGTAGGAGATGAGAAGAATGAGATGATGAATGATTTTTTTCCTGATGAAAAACTGTTGCATGTGATTGAAAGTGTGTCGTGGTATGCCGATTATTCTTACTTTCTTGTGGCTAGAGTTCTTCCTACGGATTTGAAACCACACCAATGGAAGAAATTCCTTAAGGATGTGCGTTTCTACTATTGGCAAGAACCATTTGTTTTTAGATGTGCAGATGGCGTGCTTCGCCGGCATGTTCATCAAGTGGAATGGAAAATGATCATGAAGGAATGCCATTCATCGGTAAGTTGAGGTCATTTTGCCGCAAATGGATTAACAATAAAGGTATTAACTAATGGGTTTTATTGGCATTTTATTTATCGTGATTACATTGATTTTTTGAGATCTTGTGATGAGTGTCCAAAGGTTGGAAACATTACTCGATGGGATTAGATGCCATACCATGTATTTGTTGAGGTAGATTTATTTGATGTTTAGGGATTAACTTTATGGGTCATTTCCCCCCATCTCGTGGTAATCGTTATATTGTTCTTGTCATTGAATATTTGTCTAACTGGGTAGAAGCTTGTGCTATGGTGATTAATGATGCAAAAATTGTTTTATAATATTTGCAAGGGTTGCTATCTCGGTTTGATATTCCCTGAGCATTATAAGTGATAGCGGAAGTTAATTTTGCAATTAGCTTTTGGAGAAGTTGTTGGCTTGGTATGGAGTGCATCATTGAGTAACCACAACTTATCATCCTCAAGCTATTGGACAAGCGGAGCTACCAAATCAGGAGATTAAGACCATTTTTGCTAAAACTGTGGGAGTTAGAAAAGATTGGTCGTTGAGATTGGATGAAGCATTATGGGCATATCGAAAGACATTTAAAATGCCAATTGGAATATCCCCATACAACCTTGTATTTGGAAGTAGATCATAAGGCTTATTTGGCGTTGAAGATGGTGAACCTGGATTGGAAACAATCTCAAACCAACCGTGTGATGAAGCTTAATGAGATGTAAGAGTTTAGGGATGAGGTGATACGATCCTCGCAAGAAGGCTTAGATCGCAGCTCATGAACTCGAAAGAAATGACACAGATGCAATGCGGAAGAAAATTGATAACTTGATATGACAAGGGAAAATATAACACCTTTGAAGTCGACCCTTAGAGATTATATGCAATGACGATATGAAGCCCTACAAGCCAACAAACCACTCGCCTCAACAACAATGGATATAGTGAAGACGCCATATATGGATGTGATAGTCTCGTTGATAAGTAAATTTTGAATTTCAAGGCAATCTATAGAAATTCATGAGTTTTCAGAATTTCAGAATTAACTCACAAAATTATTATTGAATTGAAAACTAAATTATTTTATGACAATTAAATGCAAGCTCAATATTCCTCTCCCAATCAAGATATAACTCTAGGACTCTATATGGATGGATATATATCAATAACTATGGATGGTTAGATATGAATATATATAGATGCAGAATCTCTAGTTATGGATATATATGAATAATTATGGATGAGGTAGATATGGATATTGATAGATATGAATGAGACCAATATGAATATGGATAGAATATATATATATATATATATATATATATATATATAGATGTGTAATCATATCACAAATCCCCTTTAGATGGGAGATGAGAATGAATCTTGTCCTTTAATTTGATGAAATAAGTGGTCCAGATTGATTCTTAAAATTTAAAATTTAACTTTTATTTTTATTTAAAATTATAATTAAGGGTTTTTAGGTAAATTAAACATGAGGGACCACAATAAATTTCATAATCTCTTTCCTATCAAATACACGTGTTTTGCTTTTACATATTCTCTCTCATCTAATTTCTTTATAAAACTTTAGATAATCATATCTAATTCAATTTAAATTATTTTTCCACGTACAATATATCAAATTAAAGATAATTTAATTATCTTTCAAACGAAATCAGTATTGCATATATTTTAAATAAGATAATCGTAGCAAAAATAAGAAATTGCAACTATATAGACGTAGATAATGCATATTTACTAACTTATATAATGCAACTTTGAAAAAAAATTCTATATTCTGCAAAAATTTGATAGCCCCATTAAACGTAATGCAACTAAACCGACCTATATAATGCAAATATATAGGCTTATATAATGCAACTTAAAGGTGGTCTGATGAATTTAAATTATTGACAAAAAAGAAATAATAATAAATGAAACAGAGCATGAAATCCAAATATTTGCATTATATAAGTCTGTAAACATGCATTATTTAGGCCTATAGATTTGCATGACTATTTATGAGGCAATTGATATTTTGACAAAATTCCTTATTTTCTTATTTAAGTTGCATTATATGAGTCTGTATATTTGCATTATATAGACCAGTTCAGTTGCATGCATATGTTTGATAGGGTTATCAGATTTATTCAAATGTAGCTATTATTTTCAGACACAAGTTATAATACATAGGCTTGTAAATATATATGCATTATCTATGCATGTATAGTTGTTGTATCTTATTTTCACTACGATTATCTTATTCCAAACATATGCAATATGGATTTTGTTTGAAAGATAATAAAACAATCTTTAATTTGATATATGACGCACAGAAAAATAATTTAAATTGACTGAGCTATGATTATTTAAAGTTTTATAGTAATGTTAGAGGTGAGAGAATAAAGTTAATAACAAATAAACGTGTAGTGAAAAAATAGATTATGATATTTTTGTAAGATAAGATGTGGTCCCCTCATATTTCAAAAAATTTAATACTACCTCCGTCCCGCGCTATTAGTCCCATATGGTTTCGGCACAGGAACCAATGTTTGTAAGTGTAGTGGAATTAATATTTTATTGATGAGTGTGAAAAAGTTTGCCATTTTAGGAAATGAGACTAATAGAGTGGGACAGAACAAAAAGGCAAATGAGACTAATAGAGTAGGACGGAGGGAGTAATATTTAAGATGTGGTCCCCTTATATATTTATACAAAAAGACTGAAAAGCCCAAATATTGAAAAAATATTTAATTTTCTAAATCAAATCTGGATCCTTGATTTTGAAAAAGAACGCATCAGATTTATTCTCATCTCACATCTGGGGAGGCACTTGTCACTTTAACGCACCCCTATATATATATATATGGATATCTAGATATGAATAAATATGTTTATGAATAAAATAGATATGGATAGATGTGAATGAGATATATATGGATAAGATATATATATATGGAAAAATATTAGTAAATATGGATAAATAAGAATGAGAATGGATATATATGAATATGTATGGATGTGAATGAATAAGGATAGATATTGATGAAAATGAATAAATATTGATGATATGTATATTTTGTGGAAAAAAAATGAAACTAAAAATATTAAAAGAAAAAAATGAAAATAATAAAACTAATAATTAAAAAAAAACAAAAATAATATTAAAAATAAAGGGAAAAACGTAAATAATGAAAATAAAGGAAAAATAACCCCAAAGGAAAAAAATAAAACGTACTAGATAGGACAAGACACGATGTTGAACCAAAAGGAAAGAAAGACAGGACATGACACTCATACCAAAATGATACGATCATTGCCGCAAGGTTTAGATCGCAGCCTTGGAACTCGAAAGAAATGACACACACGCAATGCGGAAGCAAATTGATAACTTGATATGATGGGGGAAAATCCAACACCTTTGAAGTCCACCCTTAGAGAGCCATAGACAAGGACGATACGAAACCCTACGACCCAATAAGTCAATTTCAAATTTCAAGGTAATTAACAGAATTTCATGAGTTTTCTGAATTTTTGAAATAACTCACAAAATTATTATTGAACTGGAATTCTAATGAAAATATGAAGCCCTATTTACAGGGAGAAATTGAAATCTAATCGTAATCAAACTAGGAAATCAAATCAAATCCTAACAAATCTATAAATCAAATCTTGCCAAACATAAAATCTAATGAATATCCAAGATATATCATGACAAGTCAAATATTTTCTTTTCTTCAACAAAATCTTGATACATCTTTAACTCTCATAAATCACAACTTAAATAATTTAATTACGTCCAGATGACTTAATTAAATTCTTCAGTTTTTTGATCCTTCAGTAATTTATTTATGTTTAAATGACTTAATTAAATTCTTCAATTTTGGACCACCTTGATTCACATCACGAGGCATATGAAAATCCTAGGATTTATAAGGATACATCAAACAAGTTTCATTATCTTCATATTCGGAAGAAGGATTTTTACCCATGTGACTTTGTTTTTCTTTTTAACTCTTGTTTGAAACTTAAGCTGGGTAAATTTTGTTCCAAATGGTCAAACCTGTATAAGTTGTTACAAGTTTTTGGCAATGGTACATTGGAATTGGTGAATGATAGTGGACAAAGCTTCAAATTGCATGGGCATCGGGTGAAGAGGTACTACTTGAACAAAGGCCCACATATGGTGATAGAGATCTCTTTTGGATAAAATGGTATGGTCGTCGTGCTACCGACGTTAACCAAAGCGCTTGTTGGGATGCAACCCAACTAATATTGGTTTGTTTTGGATATTTGTTTGTGCAGTTTCATTAGAATAATATATTTTCTTTAATGATTGTGTGAATTGCTAATTTTGTAATGATTTTGACATGGAGCAAAATGTGGGGGATGATTCTTGAGTGATTGATAGTGTTTCACCATCAACCTTCTATTCAAACTCAGTTCCTTTTGTCTATGTTTGGGGGATGGGACGACTGCTGGTTGTTTTCTGCTACCCCTATCTACTTTAATTATTCTTTATCTTTACTTTTGGATTGTTGTTGATTTCTCCACTTTCGATATGGTTGTATTAACAATATTTGACTTATTAAGGTTCAGAATTCTTGTATGAATGTTATTTTGATGTTTGATGAAATATGATGTTATTATGTTTTGGTTGTGGAACGAATGATGGTGCTGGTGGATTAATAAATTATGGATTAATGTTGGTTGTGGTGATGTTTGGATGGATTTTAATGATAGTTATCTTAGGTTGATGATGTTGTTTTGAGATATTGAGTTAATTAGGTTATGTCTTTGGTTGATGAATCTTGTGATGTTTAGCAGGTATAAATGAGGTCATGAGTGCGGTTTGATCATGTGGATACCAATGGTAACATTTTCTAATGTTAACTCCATGCCATTTAAATTCATTACATCTGTTGAGTAGTTGTTTAGATTTTGTTCTTGTTTGTGTTGTTTTGTTGTCCACCAACTTTGACTTGAGATCTAATCACGATTAACTTATTAAGCTCGAATTTTTCCTAAGCCAATGATAGGGCGGAATTGTTGAGATTGAGGCATGTTGGGATTGAACTTTTTGAATTTCTATAATATTTGTGTATTAATACTTAAGACTAGCCGTGAGAATGGAGCTTTAATATTATCAAACATTTCATTAGGAGTTGCAAGACTGAAGGTGAAATGACTAAAACTTGAATCCGTTCTCTATGTATTTGAGCATGAGCTTTTGTCTAGAAGATAATATTAGGCTATCATTTCCTAGTTCCTACGTTACATATTGAAGTATAAGGTGCTTTTGATAATCGTCATTTGCCTTTCGTTCCATTGTTCCTCGTAACTGAGCTTATGTTGGAGATTTCATTTTATATATATGATAAGGAATAAGTTTGGGGGATGAGAGAATTGAGGGTGAATATGGATGCTGTGAGGTTAGGTTGGGAATTTGTTGGAATATGTATGAATGATGAATAACAACAAAGAAAAAAAGAAAGAAAATGAGGAAATGATGTGTTGAAATAGATGTATGATGGTGCAAATCAAGGAAAATGAGAACCTACAAAAACAACACAGGAATGGTGTGTTTGAGAAAAATAATATAAATGCAAAATGAATGGAGAAAAAGAAATGAAATGAAATGAAGAAAATGAGAAAATTCCTTGAGATTGGTTGATTGAGGTTCAAATATTAGGGGTTAAGTGTGTTTGAAGGAGGTTAGCCACTTTAGCCATTAACGAACTACCTTTTAGTCAACCACGTTATCACCGAAAATAAGGCTATCTTGATTCTAGGAGAAATAATCATAATGCTTTCAATATACAAATCCATCAATATCCCACTTATACTCAAAGCATTAAAAGGGTGCTTTCAAGAGTATACAGAGTGTCTATTCTAATAGCTATGACATCGAATATCATGTGGTTGGCTTCAACTGATGGATTGTAAAGTGAAAGCATTATTATTAGTATATCAAGAAAAAATTGTTTTAATATTCACAATCATTATTTTTGTATCACAATATTACATCTCCTAGCTGAACTAACAAGTATATATAGCAAACGATCTTATTATCTTATCTCGTTGATAAGGAGATCATACTGTATTGTAGATCGCAGAAGATCGTATATATTGTTTGACCTAGCGAGGTATAAACAGTTGTCATAGTTGAAACAAACCCAAATGAGGTCGATTCTTTTATCTGACATTTAATGAATCTTTATCTTGATGGCTTGAAGATATCTAAAATCTAATGAAGATTTAATAAGTAAAAGCAACTTTTTGTGTCACTTTAAGATGTTATGGTGGAGAGTCTTCGATAAACTAGTATGTCTGCATCTTGGGTGATAGTAAATGTTTATGACTTTTAGTTTTGTAATTAGTTAATCATATCCAGTGTAAGATGGTGGCATTTCCTAAGAAACTTAGAAGTTTCGTTATGCTAAAGTCTTGCTGGCTGATTAAGTTCGAGAAAAAATGAAAATGTTGAGTTGTATTACGTAGGAATAAAAGATATTAGTTAATTTATGAGATTATTAGAGCTTTAATAAACTAATGAATGCACCTTAAATATGGGGATATAACAAACCCAAACAACACATTCTTTATTATGAGGTAAGAAAGTGGTAGGTCAGTATTGATTGTCTTTGGTGGCATAAATAGATATTAAATAATTAATTCTACTCTGGGTTGAATATGTGAGTTAATTTTGAGGCCCAATTTGTTAATTACATACTGGTCCATGGTCTATCCCACGAAATGCTCAAGCCCATTAAAGATCTGATTTTTCTTCTAAATTTCCTCTCAGTGTCGTACAACGCATGTTAATAAGGTGCTGATCAGCAGACCAATTCCTGGAGCCGATTGTAAGTGACAAAGTCTGAGGAAGAGAAGGAAATTCTGCTTCTCAATCAATGCAATATCCAGAGGGAATATTCACCAAATTTTCAGATACGAGTGAGGATATTGATAAGAATATCAGATCTAAAGGATCTTCTTTCGCGTTTTCTTCCTTTATTTTTGATTTTATTCTTTAGTAAAATCAATAACTTAATTTTGATTATTACTAGATTGAATCTTATTGTGCAAGAAGCATTCAAAGGATAAATCCCTTCGCAACAGTTTAAAGTTATTAAAAAAAATATTCTGCATGGCAATCCTTCATATTCAATTTTTATTCTGTTGGTACCGGAATCATAGTAGTTATATATGCAGCGGAAGATTAAACTCCTGCACTTGAATCTAAAAATTGACATGACTCAGTTTTCAGTTTGTGAAAACTCAATTTTAGATCTGTAAGTTTCAAGTTTCACTTCATATATACACTTCAATACATAGACAACTATTGAAGGTTTCAAATATGCAAGTGAGTATAATGTAGAAACTTAATAATGTAATAAATAAGACAGGATATTTATAGTGGTTCAGAATCAAAGTCATACGTCCACTCTTACGAACTTAATTGAGAATCCACTAAGTTTATGTAATAGATGTCTTCTCACGATCTATGTTCAGCAACTGGAAGCCTCCGTCCTTTGTTCTAATGACATCACTCGCCCAGAAACTCCTTGTAAGCTTACTCATTCTTCAGGTTAATGTGAGGACGCACCCTGCAGCCTTCAATCTAGACATATAGATGTTTTCTTGTTCATCCGAAAATTCAGTAGGTTGGCAACACCTATTGGAATTAGATCCTAGAGTAGGAATTGAGAGCTATAAATATTACTTAGGAAAGTAATATTCACCAAGTAAGAGCTTCAGCTCGTGTACTTAGATAGATACACAGAAGTAATAACTTGAGTTAGAACCCAAGTCTCGTGTTTAAAGGACACAAATATTTAGAAAGTTTTGAGTAGAACATTTGGCAAAGTGTCGGCTTATCTTTTCTTGAGAATTCGTAACCTTTTTTTGTCAAATCATCGAGCTATTTATTGGTGTTGTATTTAAAATTCGAATTTCTTCCCATTTGACACGTCAAACCTGCCGTTAAAGACAGAGATTGGGTCGTCCAATCATGGCCAATATTCATGCTCTGCTATGTCGTCTTCTTTTGCTTTTCGTAGTGTACTTTCTACCTGCTCTTGTCTGACTAAGTTTCAGTCCAAGGAATCTAAGTTTGAGTTTCCTCGTACTGACTTTTGACTTTACTTCAAGATCTCTCGAGTCAGAGAGTGCATTCATTGTGTTTTACGTGCTCTTGTAATATTAAAATTGAAAACTGACATTCCCAAAGTCAGTTTTAAATTTCTATCATATTTATGGAAAACTTAGTTTCCAAAAATTGAATTTTGGTCTTACTAAGTTTAAAGCACGAACACTTATCTTTAGTACATCAAGTTTCTTGGGTTCTTCTCTTCAAGTTCAGAAACTTGGTTCTTGAATTTTCCTTCTTTGTGTTCTGATTTCTTACAATTTCCTCCTTAGAGACTTAGTTTATGTTCTCTTGATCTTCAGCTCAATTTCAAGTCTAGTACAACTCGATTAATCCTATACAAGGATTACATTTAGACACTCTAGAAGCTTAACATTGAGGCAATTTTTGACATGTCAAAACATCAAATTAGGAGGTGAATTGAAACTCAGTTCCTAACATTTCCCCCTTATGATGTTGTCAGAACTACTTACCCAAATCAAAAAAGAAAAAGAGACATGGTAAACTTAGTTTACATTGACATTACTCAATACACGAGTTGTTTATCCGTCCTACTCTAATTGATCTTCCCCCGGAATTAGAGAGATACTTATCAAAACAGAGTGAAAAAGTAAGTTTGTTGATCACACTAGAAGATGTGAATTCAGCCAAGTTAAAAATACTAAGAAAGAGATAGATAGAGAGAGAGAGAGAGAGAGAGAGAGAGAGACAATGAGTGATTGTCTTCAATTTAGTTTCCGATTTTTCATTAAGTGAAGAGAATTTCAAGTACAATGAAAAACTAGAAACTGGAAATCAGAAACTAAGTCCCCAGAGGTTCATGGAGGAGATTGATTGAATGTAGATGTCTTTGATCCAGAGTGTTTCTCCATTAACTCTACAAGAGTTTCAAATTGATCATGCCTCCTCTTCTGCTCAACCTCTTTCTTTTTGCTTCTTACAGCATCCTCGGCTTCTCTCCTCTTCCTGTCTTCTTCTTCTATTTGATTACTCTCCTCGTTTTCTTTTTGGCGATCTTCTTCCTCCTTTTTGACAATATCAACACAGATCAAGACAGTAGATTTGATAGAGGAGAGGGACACAGATGTTTCAGCTTCCTTCCTATCCTTTTCATCAAGTCTGGCCTTGATCTCTTCAAGCTAATTCTGGAAGTAAGCTTTCATCTCTATCAGAACGGTAGTTGGTGAACGGCTAGAGGTAGTTTGTAGTTAATTGTCAGCACCGGAGATCGAAGGTATCCCTGTAGTGATCACAATGGGCTAAAAGGGCACGACTTTCAATATCCTTGTCCTCTCCTCCACTTTATTTGCTAACTCCTCTTCTTCTTTTCTTCTAAGTTCATCCTCCTGCCTCTTCTTCACTTTTTCAATTTCTCTGCCCTCAAACATCCTCCTGATCTTCTTGGCCCTTATCAAGTTTGCAGTCCTTGCTAGATTATCACAACTACAGCTTACAATAGTATGTAAAAGCACAGTTGTTCTCTTTGCAGTAGATTGAACAGTCAGTGTAGCAAATAGAGAGAGACCTTGCTCTTGATATTTCATCTCTTGTTTGGCAGTTGTAAGCTATTCTTTAGCTTTCTCCAACTCAGCATCCACACATCGTTGCTGCTCGGAGAGTCTCCTCACCTTCTCAGTATTGGTAGAAATATATTTCAGCTAGGCCCCCAGAGTGGGGGCTGGAATTGACTCTTCTTCCATCTCCGCAAGGGTAGGACATACCGAAGAGATTGGTGGAACAGAGATGAGAGCAACATGCACTAAGACATAGTCAGCAGGGGGGAACCAATGCACATCCTAATTAGAATTCTTTAGTTTACACAGTAGTCTTTGATCGGGGCATGTTTTCTCCACATCATCAACATTCATAAACTTCTCCTTTATAACCTAGGTTGCCCTATTCTACTGAGGTGATAGCCACTCGGTATCATCTTTGAAAAATTTTAACACTTGCGCATATGGAAGATCCTGATAAACCACCTCTGTTTCATCTCATCCAGAGATCAAAGTGACCTTTTCTTGATTTTGTTCTGAATTTTAAGTAGTTGTCCTTCTCGGCATATTAACTGTGAATGATTAGAAATAAGAGAATGATTGTCGCACTGCTTTGAATGCTTGAGACATTTCTTGGTTGGTAAGGATTTAAAGGTAGACAAAAATGGCAAAGATCGAAAATTATAACCCCTAAAAATACTTCTCTTATGTATAATATTCATAAAATGAGATTGAACGGTCTTGATTAAGTCAACAAGAAGATGATGGACGACTAGGGTGAAGCGACGGTTGGATTGGGTTGACTGATCTGACGTAGGGGAGCGTGGTCTCCACATGGCACTTCCGGATTTCTCGACTTTTGTTCAGCATTTAAAAAATCATACCAGATAAGCCATCATTTGAATTTTGAATTGTCCCGCTTCTCAACATGAAACTGAGTAGAAGTAAATTTCAGTTTTAAATCAAAAGTTTGAACTCAATTTAAGTCTGCAATCGTCCTTCAAAGAAATCCAAGTAATAAAAACCAAAACATTATTTTTGAAAGTCAGTTTCTCAGTTTCTCCGTCCACATAATTTTACTTCTAAAATTGGCTGAGTATAGAGTTGTCGAACTGAGAACTAAGAAATAGATAGAAAATTGAAAACTGGGACTTGGAACTCAGTTTTAATCCACTTCCTTCTTCTTCAAAAATGGTTACTCCGATCCTAAGTAATTGATTTCAGGACATCTTTCAGACATGAAAACTGAGAGCTGGGACTTAGTTTAAGTGTGAAAGTTCTCCACATTACTTGAGATTTGAGCATTAAGAAAACCAAAATTTCAAAACTGAGAGTTGGGACTCAATTTTATTTAGCAACTATTCCTCTTCAATCGAGATCTAATCAAAATCGAGCAAAACAAACTTGATGCAAAGTTATTTGAGTAGAATCTCATGGAGTGGTTTGGTGAAGATATTAGACAAATGATCTTAAGTCCTTATATACTCGACAAACACATCCTGCTTCTCAACATGATCACTGATAAAATGGTGTCTAATGTCGATATGCTTTGTCCTTGAGTGATGAACTGATTCATAGTGATACACATTGTACTGTTGTTATCATAATAGATAGGCACACATTGAGTTTCAACTTCATAATCTAGAAATTGCTGCTTGATCCACAGGACTTGAGCACAAAAACCTTTAGCGGCTACATACTCTGCTTCGATTGTTGATGTAGCTACGAAGTGTTACTTCTTGCTAAACCATCTTATCAGTTTATTTCCTAGGAACTGATACGTTCCGCTTGTGCTCTTTCGATCAATTAGACATCTTCCAAAATCTGAATTTGGGTAAGCAATGATTGTCAGTTTGTTAGTTTTAGGGTACCACATACTTGAGGACTCATTCCTTTCAGATATTTCATGATCCTCTTTGCAGCATCAATGTGCGACTTCTTGGGATTAGCTTGAAATCTCGCACATACTCCAACTAAGTGTGAAATATTCGGTCTGCTTGTAGTTAGATATAGCAAGAATCATATGAATTTTCTGTAACTCATTGGATTGACTGCCTCTCATTCTTCATCTAGATTAATCTCCACACTATGGCTCATTGGGATCCTTAAGGACTTGGTCTTTTCTTGAGAAAACTTGATTATCAAGTCATTGGTATACTTCTTTTGATTGATAAGATTCCAGCTTCAAGATGAATTACTTGAAGACCGAGAAAATAAGTCAGTTTACCCATGCTCATCTGGAAATCGCTCCTCATAAATTGGGCAAACATCTCGCATAGCGTCTAGTTCTTGCATCCAAAGATAATATCATCGCCATATATCTGAACTAATAGAATGTCAGTTCCATCCTTTTTGGAAACCTTTCTGAAAAAAGAAATTGAGAGAGAGACGCATACTAAACTCTAGGTGCTTGCTTCCAACCCATAAAGAGACTTTCTCAACATATATACTTGGTTTCCCTCTTCGAAGCCCGGGGGATGTTCAATTTATTCTTCTTCCTTAAGCTCCCCATTTAGAAAAGCACTCTTCACATCCATCTAAAAAACTGTGAAGTTGTAGTGCACGACATAAGCTAGAAATAATCTCATGGCTTCGAGTCTGGCTACTAAAGCAAAGGTTTCATCAAAATTAATTCCTTCACATAAGATTTAGCTACGAGCCTTGCTAAGTTCATCACAATATTCTCTATTTCATCTCTCTTGTTCTTGAAGACCCACTTGGTTTCAATAATGGATTGATGAGTTCGTCTGTCCACTAAATTCCATACTTCATTACGCTTGAAATCAGATAGCTCTTCTTGGATGGATTTGATCCAATCGGTGGACTTCAAAGCATCCAATCTTTGTTGGTTCTGGTTGCTGAGAGATAAAGCAAGTTAACAAACCACTTTCTTGTGTTGTGCGAACTGGATTGAGAATATTGTCTAGCACAGCATCCTACAGATGGTGTCTTGACCATTTTGCCTTCTGGAGCTGAGTAACCTCGATCGGTAGAATGAAAGCTCCAGAAAAGTCAATTCTTGAAATTGGAACCGAGGTAAGCTTAGATTCCACCAAAGCTAGTTCTTGTCTTGAAGCTTGATCTTCCACTTTTCAATGTAATCCGTTAATTGATCTTCCACAATCTCCGGACTTTGATATTCTAGAATTACCTCTTCAGCTTGAACATCTTCATGAAGGGATTCACGAACTGAATCACGAAGTCCGTTTGCCAAGGTTCGTTAATTGGAATATCAAAAATAAATTGCTATGCCTATTATTAATCTTAGCATGCTCCTATTGAATATGCATAAGGGGGTTTACGCGGAATACCTGGATTGCAAAACCCTGAAGAATGAGTGCGCGGAGATTCCTCTTGATCTTTTCCCACGCAAAAAGATTTAATTCCTAACTGATTGAGGAAATAAATCTATGAAAATTAATAAGTAATTTTAAAAAACAAGAAGGAGAGAGAAGAAAGAAGATAATCCTCCTGATCTGATCTTTTGATCTGTATCCCAACTCAATCTGAATATCTGGTGAAGATTCCCTTCAGATTCCGTGCCCGGTTGAGAAGCTGAATTTCCTCCTCGTTTGTCAGATATAGTCGATCACCAAAGCTCCCTAATCCTGGTTTGCTGTGTGCAACTTATGATCTTGTGGTGAATTGCGATCTGAGGAACTGAGGCCTATTTATAGGAAAATACTGGACTTCTATTGGGATTTAGTTTCATAGGCCAGACTAGGAACCATAATGCAAATAGCAAATAAGGCCTATGAATTAATTAATTCCAATATTCAACCCAGAATATAATTAATTAATTATTATTGATTCATTCCACTTGAGAATCAATACTGTCCTACCTATTTGCTACCACGTTTTGAGGTACAGGTTGCATTGGCTCGGTTTATCCCCACATTTAAGGTTACCGACATTCGTTAATTAATTTAAGCTCTGACAACCTATTTAATTAATTAACATCTTATTTTCTTAAGTCAATTCACTCAAACCTTTTCACTTATGCTTGAACTTAATCAGCCTGCAGGACTTTAGCATAACGAACCTTTTGAGCTGCACAGGGAATGTCACAATCCTATACTGGATGTGGTTACCTAGTTCCAGTACCAGACAGTCGTACACAAACTGCTATTATCCAAGATACAGATATACAGGCTCAACCAGAGCCTTTCACTGCAACTCAAAGTAATACACAATCTGCATATAATTTTGTACCTTCATTTAGGCTTAGGATCTCATCAAGCCATAGAGATCTAGATTCTTTTAATATCAGATAAAAGAATCGATCTCAACTTAGGTCCTTATTAATGTGTGCCCTACATCAGCTACAAGCCATCCAAGATAAGATGCTTATTACTGCGTATGCTGCAGCCTACACCGACAGTTTATCCTGGATCTGTCTCAGTTGTGATAACCATTTATATCTCGCTAGGTCAAGCGATCCATATGATCTTCCGTGATCTACTACACACCATATGATCACCCTATCGATGAGATTAGAGGATAATTGCGTTTGCGACAAATGTTTGTTAATTCAGACATGAGATGAACATACAACATTTATGATTCCCAGTATTTTAACCAATCGACCGTGTAAATAATATACCAATCATAATGCTTTCAGTAAATAAATCCATCACTTCATTTTACTGGAAAGTTAGCATCGCTAGAGTCTATTTCAGCTTGGCCACCTGACTCAGTTTCTGCTTCTCTGGAATTTCCCCCTTTATTAGTACCTCCATTAAGAGTTAGCAAATCTACGGCTTCAACAAGAACAATTGCATCCCCGGCCTCTTCGGCTTGCTGCACTCCAGCCAATATATCTGGATTACTTGATATTTCATTCATAGATCTAGCCTGATAGACTATATTAAAATATTCTTTTTTAGAACTCAGTTTCTCATTGGCATCTTTGATCTCATGAGCATCAAATTCCAGTTCGCTTTAAGTCCTGCGCACTAAATTAGACTCATCAAAATCAACGCAACATGTTACTTCCACAAGTCCCATAGTCTTGTTGAGTACTCTATATCCCTTGTATAAAGGGTGTCCATATCCAATGAACACACCTTCATCCACCTTCGGACTAAAGGTATTCAACTTTGACATTCTGTTATTATGCATGTAACATGGAGAACCAAAAGCACGAAAATGAACTATTGAAGTCTTGCGACCATTGTAGACCGTGTAGGCAGTTTTGTGATGACGATTGTTGATGGCACTTCTATTCTGAATATAGCAGGCTATCATCATGGCTTCTCCCTAGTATCCTACACTCAAACTTGCTTCGGCAAGCATGGTCCTTACTGCTTCTTTGACTGTACGAAATGTCTCTCTACAAGGCCATTTTATTGAGAAGTCCTCGGTGCTGAATTCTCGTGTGCAATTGGTGCAAAAATCTATCAATGGTCTATTGCAAATCTCAGTACCGTTGTCAGACCTTATTCTCCTTACGGTCACTCATTTTTAATTTTGCACCTGCAAATTAAGTTTTGGCAGCTGGAGCAAGACTACATCCTTAGTCTTTATAAGCCTCACCCACATATACCTCGAGTAGTCATTGACCACCACCAGTGTGAATATTTTTCTTCCTACAGTGGGTCACTTGACTGGTCCAAACAGGTCCATGTGCAGCAGCTCAAAGATCGTATTTATGTTTGTTGCGATGGGATGGTTTTTTAATATAGCATTGGTTTGCTTCCTATCTTGCACGCTCTGCAGACACCTTTTTTCTTGAACCCAGTTAGTGGAAGTCCTTCCTCTAGCTTGTGTGTTGGTCCCTGATTAGAGTATGAATAATTGTGCTGCGGAAGTTTTTACAAGCAATTGCACTCCAAAACTGGGGGTCAGTTTCCCAGTTTGGGTTTTACAAAACTATGTCTAGCCGACAGTTTAATTAGTCAGTTTACAGATACACACTTTAACACTTTAAAAAAGTGTTGAAGGTTTCAAAACTCAATTGAAAACTGTGTAATGAGAAAAGTAAATGAAAACTGTAATTGAGACAAGATAATATAGTGGTTCGGATCATTAAGTCCTACGTCCACTCTTTGGAAATTAATCCGGTAATTCACTAAGAAATGAAGTATACACACCTCATGATCTATAGCCAATCACCACGAAAACCACCGTTCGCAGTAAACTGGATCACTCGCCCAGGTAGATGATCTTCACTCCTTCTTCAGCTCCTCAAAACCAGATAACACCTCGAAGTCTTCTTACAACTTGTAGTCGTCGGAAATGGATGGAGGACAAACCTCCCTTCTTCTCCGGTGGATGGATGGTTGAGTTCTTCTCAGAACACTCAAAAGTTGGCGATAGCCCGTAAGAATCTGTTCCTAGACTGAGAATAAGATTGCTATGTTCTTAGTTGAAATGTATGAACACCAAGAAAAGAAAAAGTCGAAAGACTTAATCCTCGTGTACTCAAGATCACACGGTGAATCATAGACGATTCAGTAAGCAGGAATGCCTCGTGTTCAATAAATGACACACGGAGTAAATGTCGTTTGCTTGAGTGCTTTGAATGCAGTGAGCTTTTAATTCGGCAGAGTAATGACTCTTTAAAAGGAGTTTCATGTTTTTTTTCTCTGGTCCTTCTGGTATTTATAGTTAAATCTTCTGAAAGTAGCCGGTAGAGACAATTGGACTGATGTCCAATAAATGGTCATACTTTTCTGTGGTCGCAGACCTGCTCCTCTGCCTTTTTCTGAACACTATCATGCTTTTTGCAGAGACAGTTTTGTCTTGTTGTCTCATACTCGAACAACGTTGTACTACAGTCATAACTGAGTGTATCTTTGTTCCTTAAAATTTTGTCTTCAATTCTCTTTATGACTGCTAGGATCCTTTCTTTTTACTTGTTTCTTCTGCGTAAAACTGTGCTGGTCCGAAACTATGATCGGCTCTCGATAGTTTCTCTATAAGAAAGTATGTGTCTACAGTTTTCATCGTTATTGCCTCCTAGAAAGTTAAGAACTGTCTGCACCGTTTTCTTCAGTCATTGCTCCTTGAACTATCTTCACAGTTTTCTTCGCATATAGCTTCTTGAACTATCTTCACAGTTTTCTTCGGTCCGTCTATTCTGACAGTTTTATCCTCAAAAACTGCTCCTAAGTTTTTGGTGGTTTTCTTTTCCGAACTATTACAACTGGATTATCCCATACAAGGATAACTTGAGGTAATAACTCTAAGGACTAATCCTTGGTATACAGTTTTGACACATTAAAACATCAAATTAAAAGTGAGATTTCTACATCAACACCTAACAGTTTACCCGTTTTTGATGTTGTCAGAACTATACCATCTAAGTCGAAATGAGGATACAATTGCTCTGAGTTTACAAGGTATGAAATTCTAACACTACATAGAACTGTGTTTCCTCTAAATTTGACCTACTCTAATTGATCTTCCTCTAAATCAGAGAGATATTACTCAATTAATCAATTTAGAGCGAAGAAAAATGTTGATCATACAAGAACATGTGAATTCAGCTAAATAAGTATCTAAGGAAAGACACAATGAGAGGTTGCCCTCAAACCAGCAGTTTTTAACCTTGCATTAAATGTGTTCAATCCAAGGTACATGAAAAGCGAAAAACTGTACAAAAAAAATTTTCAGCACCATTACTCCTTGGGTTTTTCTGTATCCTTCGATTTTTCTGTAGTGGAGGAGGATGAAGATCCAGTCTGCTTGGCCAGGGTCTTGGCCATTTCCTGATGGATTTATATACTTAAAGCATTATGATTGGTATATTTTTTACAAGGTAGATTGGTTAACATATTGGGAATCATAAATATTGTATGTTCATCTCTTGTCTGAATCGACAATCATGTGTCGCAAATGCTCTTATCCTCTTATCTCGTCGATAGGGAGATCATACAATGTGTGATCATGTAAGATCGTATGGATCATTTGACCTAGCGAGATATAAATAGTTATCACAGCTGTGACAGTTCAAGGATAAATTATCGGTGTAGGCTGCAGCATACGCGGTAATAAGCATATTATTTTGGATGGCTTGGTATGTCGGTGTGGGGCACGCACTGATAAGGACCTAAGTTGAGATCGATTCTTTTATTTGACATGAAAATAATCTAGACCTCTATGGCTTGATGAGATCCTTAAACCTAAATGAAGGTACAAAAGTATAGGCAGATTGTGTATCGGTTTGAGTTGCAGTGAAAGGCTCTTGTTGAACCTGTATATCTTTATCTTGGGTGATAGCATTCTTTGTATGACTATCTGGTACTGGAACTAGGTAACCACATCCAGTATAGGATGGTGACATTCCCTGAGAAGCTCAAAATGTTCGTTACGCTAAGGTCCTACAGGCTGACTAAGTTCAAGTATAAGTGAAAAGGTTTGAGTGGATTGACTTAGGAATATAGATGTTAATTAATTAAATTGCTTGTCTGAGCTTAAATTAATTAATGAATGTGTGTAACCTTAAATGTGGGGATAAACCGAACCTATGCAACCCGTACCTCAGAAAGTGGTAGCAAATAAGTTGGACAATATTGATTCTCTGGTGGAATAAATCAATACTAATTAATTATTATATTCTGGGTTGAATATGGCAATTAATTAATTGATAGGCCTTATTTGTTAATTGCATTCTGGTCCCTGGTCTGCCCCAAGAAATCTCAGGCCCAATAGAAGTCTAGAATTTTCATATAAATAGGCCTCAGTTTCTCAGACCACAACACACGACAAGATCATATGTTGCAGCACAGCAAACCAGTATTTTGGGAGCTGTGGTG
Organism: Plectranthus barbatus; assembly: GCA_026898455.1. NCBI lineage: Eukaryota > Viridiplantae > Streptophyta > Magnoliopsida > Lamiales > Lamiaceae > Plectranthus > Plectranthus barbatus. The sequence continues at coordinate 127,706 of JAPKLW010000350.1, read as the reverse complement.
ATCGACTAGATCTGAGAAATTACGAGGAAATTTTGTTTCTCAATCGGGCAAGGAATCCGAAGGGAATCTTCACAAGATATTCGAATTAGAGTTGGGATACAGATCATAAGAACAGATCAGCAGGATCGTCTTCTTTCTTCTCTCTATTTTGTTTTTCGAAAATTAATATTTAATTTTCAAGATTTAATTCCTTTCATCTGTTAGGAATATATCTTTGTGCGCGGGAAAATAGATCAAGATCAAATCTCTGCGCACTCATTCTTCAGGTTTCTACAATACAGGTATTTCGCATAAACCCCCTTATGCATAATCAATAGGAGCATGCTAGGATTATCATAGACATAGCAATTTATTTTTTATATTCCAATTAACGATCTCGACTAACGTATTTAGTGATTCAGTTCACGAATCCCTTCAATTGGTATCAGAGCCAGGTTGATTAATTGGCTCTGTCAGGAAAAATAATATTGCCTATGATATTCATGATAATTATTATTGAATGAATGAATGGGTTATAGATTGAATGCTTTTGTGTTTTTGTTCCTCGTGGTTCTCGGGTTAATCCACATATTTATAAGGATTCATTTTTTCACCCACGAGATAAATTCGTGGTTAGATTTAATTTTCAAATTGTATTAGGATGTTATTCCTTGTAATTTTCAATTCAAATCCGTAAAATAAAATGAAGAACTCGAAGAACACAAAGACCGGAGGAAGAACCCAAAGAACAAAGGAAGAACACGAAGAATGAAGGAAGAACACAAAGAACAAAGGACCACACGATGATGGCGGGAGTGGTGCATGGCAGCCACGGCGGTGGCACAGCCGTAGTGGAACCCTAGGATTCGCCGCGAGGCTGCATGCGCGTGGCAGAAGCAGCGCGGCCCAAGGCTGTCCGGCGGCATGCGGTGCTCCGGGATGGCAATGCGGGGAAGCGGAGGCCAGGCCGGGACATCGAGCGGCGATGGTCTGGGCGCAAGGGCTACGCACGGTGGAACCCTGCGCGGCCCTGCGCGGGCTAACCAGTGGTGCGCTCACGCTCCTCGGATAGCGTCGGTGGGGCGGGTAGTCACGACGTGGCTCAGGGACAAAGGCAGGCGGCAGGCAGCGGTTGGTGGGAGACAGCGCGGCTGTGACAGTTGTAAACCCTAGGGTTTGCGACCATAGCCGGGGTGAACGTCTCCACCGTGCCATGCATGTTTTTCATCGAGCCAGGGACACCGACAAGTGAGAAGAGGTTGCCGACGTGTGGGGCGACGGCGGCGCAGGCCGGGGGCAGCAGTTTTGTGGGCTGCAGCCATGCGACGTGCATGCATGGCTGCTGCGCGATTCTGGTAGGTCCACGGCAGCTGCGGGTCGCCGACGGCGGTGGTTTGCTGGTGGTGGATCGTTGGGCCGAGTACTCGCGAGATATTGGGCTTGCAATGTGTGTCCAAGCCCGCAATTCGGTTAACTGGCCTAGTTGTCCAATTTTCTGTTGGATTAAATCTTGGATGCCCAATTTTCAGAAAATAAAAACAGATCACAGTCCAAGTAGTGGGAGCCCAAATGAAGTTCTTTGAAATAATCCCAAACTGTAATAGATAGATTTATTTCTTAATTTCGTATCATGAGGCCACGAGGACAATTTTTATTTGTTATTATTTGTCTTCGCATGATATATGTGTTTATATTAATTGCGCAGCATACACGCATGTTGTAGATAATAGGAGCACGTTTAATGCTTTTATTTACAGATTTCAAAGCATGCCTATGTGATTTGTTTTATGTAATTAATTATAACTATAAATTCCGAGTTCATGCATGGTATGATAGAATTTCAGCAGTGTTATAATTATGCCTACATAAAATAATATGTGCAATTGAACCTTATGAATTTAAATTACTAAGCTTATTTAATAAGACCTCCACAAAATGATCCTTTATTGAAAGTGGGTAATTTATTAGGTAAACATCTACATGTGTAGCTTACTTAATTTATGTGAGAAGTGGGAGCTCATGCGTAAACGTCTACATGTGGAGCTTGGGTATTGAGTTTTCATAAGTTCTTTCGGGATTGAATTAAATGAGACAACTTTATTATAAGTGATCAGGGTGTGTCTTAGTAGATCCCTGTATGGGAGGGTTGGCTTTGGTGGTATGCTAGCTTCAATATTGTCCAGAGTATAACTCATTTGTAATGTCCCTGCTCAGTACGATAATATGGTCTTATGTTAGTCTCCAATTATTAATTCCATTTGTCTAAGGAACCTGGGCATGGATTGGAATTAATGGACTGCAATTAAAAGATGCAGTCTGCTTAAGTGTTTTGTTGTAAACATCCACATGTGTGGCTTGCAATAGTAATACTTAGGAAAATTGGAGGAAACATTAATATTGTTTTATCATAGAGTTTCAATATTTAATTGGTTCAACTGGTGACTATGTTTTAATTTTTGCTTTAATTTATTGTTTTCAGACATGTCTTTACCAAATGTGATCAATATCTTAGCACAAAACAAATTAACCGGTCGCAATTTTGAAGAATGGAAACGCAACTTGGATTACATCCTTGTTGCAGAGGAACACAAGTTTGTCCTTGAAATGCGTCGTCCGGCTGCTCCCACGGATGCATCGACTGATGTGGAAAAGAGCTACTATAACAAGTGGCTCAAGTCAAACAGTATAGTGGAATGCTTCTTCGGCCTCCTTTCTTTCCCTTTCAGCTTCTGTTGCTGCTACTGCAGCTTCGGCCTCATGCCGTTCTTTCTCGGCTTCTGCTGTTGTAGCTTCGGCCTCCAGCCGTTCCTTTTCTATAGCTGCTTCTTCTTCTTCTTCTTTCGTCAATCATTCTTCTTCTTCTTTCCTCGGCCTCTCTTCTTCTTCTTTCTTTAGTCTCTCTTCTTCTTTTTTCCTTAATCTCTCTTCTTCTTCTTTCTTTAGTCTGTCTTCTTCTTCTTTCATCGACCTTTCAAGCTCCCTTTCTTGCTCTTCCTCATGCCGGGAGAGATTTGCTTAGGAACCTTTTAGCTTTGGCATTCAGTTTCTTTTTAAGGTCACACAATTTCTCCAGGGCAGCGTGCTTTTCAGCTATCTTTCTTTGAATGCGCTCGAGAGCAGTCTCCTCTCTGTCCACATCAGTAGATTCTTATGAACTGTCATCTTGCTTAGTTTCTGTTCCCCCTGTCTCCATGAAGAGAATTCTTTCTTGTTCTTCTTCATGGGTAGAGGCCTCTTGTTCATTTGAGTCCTCTGATGCAGTCTCTCCATCCTTCGGTTGTTCTCTTATCTGAGATGTAGTTCTCTCAAAATCTGATGAGTTGTATGTCATTTCAACAAATTCAACCTGCTCATCAGTTGTTTGAATTCCAAGAGCCTCAAAATGTGGACGTTCAAAAGCTTCAGCGAACATGATCTCAGGGTTCTGAACTGGCTCTTTTGGACGGGAAGATTGACCAACTCCTTCCACTGGATCATCAAACTGCAGCCTCTTGGTGACAGTCATCATCGATACTTCAAAATTTGCTCCTTTCCTCTTCTTGGTTTGATGTTCATCACCAACAGTTTGTTTTCCTTTCTTGACACATTGTAATCTTTCTTCCAGGTTTGTTGCTATCTTCCTCTTGTTCTTATTTCTTCTTTTCTCATGCTCTTCTTGAGTTAGCAACATAATAGATTTTTTCATGGGTTGAACGGAGGCGGTAGATCCTTTCGGCTTCTTGGCGCTCTCGCCAGTTTGAGCTAGTGGAATCACAGCAAGACTAGCTTTTGTCTCTTGATTGACCACCTTGTCATTGAAATTGTCCCTATCATCATCATCTCCACCATCTTCATCGTCTCCATCAGTTCTTTGGATTGAACGGTAGACTGGATTCTTTGGTGGAATGAAATCTGATGGCAGAAGGTCTTCTCCCTCTCGTTGGAGATTAAGAAGTTGCTTTAAGAGATAACTGACCTTCAGACCAAAACTGAATTTGGAAGAAACTTTGTTATCCTTTGGGATGCCTTTGTTTTTCTTGGCATTTTCCAGTAAGCGTCCATCGGTATATTCTGCAAAGTTTCCTCCCAGGCAATCATCAAGCACCATCAATGCGTACTTTTGCTGGCGTAACTCTGAGAAAGATCCAACGCCACAGTTCAACGTCCTTAGAGCAACTTCACTCAGAGTTTTGTAGAATGGCTTTAATTCAGACACCATTGTGGAAGCCCTAAACCCTTCTTTATGGTCAGATTTCATCCACTTGGCCCAATGATTCTTCATGGCATCCTTTTCATCATCAAGATAACTGGCGATCTGAATCCCCTTGTTTTGTAGATGAAGATACTGGACAATGAGATCAGGATCAACTTTAATTTCTTTCTTCTCAACTTTTGTCTTGAACGATTGTTAATTGTCACTAATTATCGCGTGCTCGTAGAACTATGCAATGCGATAGGGTTTGAACCTTCTTGTGAAAGCAGTCAAAAACTGCGTCAATTTTTCCGCCCTTAGCTTCTTGGTAAGCTCATTAGTAAGCGCATCATCTGTTGAGATCGATTCGATATCCCTCCAGTTCAGTATCTTCTCCTTCACTACATGAGTCACCCGAATATGCTTGTTGTTGAGTCTGTGTAAGTATACATCATCTTTCCCGATTCGGACTAGATCGGCATGTAGAGTTTTCTCCATCACCGTGTATTTTTCTGTGTTGTCGGAGGTGCTTGGACCTTCATGGGCTGGGTTTTCTTCTTCGGCATGTTTAGGAGATATAATGTGGATAATTTAGAAGGGTTTGAAGGCTTCGAAGTTTTGAAGGTGGTGTTGCAGAGAGTAGAGATTCGAGTAAAAGTGTAGTCAATGAAGACGATGAAGGGTTTATAAGGGTTTTTGCTGATCAAATTTTTAAGCAGGATCTACGGCTAAGATTGAAACCCGTCTCTGTGATCGACGACTGAGGTTGAAGCTGACGTAGGTGACTGTTCAGCTCTGGCACGCTGTTCAAGAGCGTGTGGGATGGGCGACGTGGCTGCGCATAATACGCTGTTATGCTTCCCGCATTTAATACGACGTGCAGCCGACGACTTTATCGAATTAAAAATTTTTGAACCCTTGACTAACAACAATTTTCCTTGTCCCACTGCTTCATGAAACTGCATAGGACTGTTCACAACTATCCTTATTGATGAACTGGACAACTGTATCACCCTTAGCTTCTAGTTAGAAACTGTCTTCCATCTTCATTTTTAAAAACTGTGGCTCTTTGCAGTTTCTTCATGCAATTTTGTAAGCACTCACTTCCTAAATTCCTTCCTTAGGATTTATTGCAATGTCTGAGAAACCGTACATCCACGGTTCGACCATTCACTAACTCCGAACTTTTAGCCTTCTGACCTATTGGCCACATGTCCATTCATGGATGGCTCGATGCAGTTGTTGGGAATTCAATGTTGAATTATCAACTTCTGACTCTGAACCATGAAGAGTTGTCTCTTGTATTGAAGTGGCTTGGCACCCTTTTGATCGATGTGCGGAATCGTCTATAAATACCCCTTTCAACGAAACATATAATATCATCTCATAAAATCCTTTGCTTCTTTGTTAAAAGTAATACCTTTGAAGGAAAATGGATTCTCCCACTAATATTGCGAGTAAAATGGCGAGGATATCCATCCAGAGGAAATAGATTTTTGATTTGGGTGGGTTCTATCGACAACACTAGAGGACTCCAATCTTCTTTGATAAAGTGATGGAAAACTTGCATGCCAACGGGCTTGAATCCTTTGTGATTAAGGAGCCCCACTCCTTCCACACGGAGTTGTTGAAGGTGCTTGCTTACAATTCCACTGTCATTGAGGACGAGATCTACTTCAATCTTAATGGGGAGGAGTTCTTTTTGTTTGCTGACTATCTAGCTACCGAATTCGGGCTTCCTCGCAACGGGACACCAGTGATGGACTATCTCAAGGAGGAGACAGCGCCTTAATGGTCGGCTTGGTAGCGATGGAGAGCGGCAGACATTGGGTTCCATCCAGCTGCGCCTAGCGGGTTCCTCATGCCGAGCTATAAAGTGTTCTTCGACATCATTAACCAGATGGTGATTTTGAACTCCCTTCTTGACAATGACTTCTCTCCGCCTGTCTGGAAGGCAATGATGGCATTCGAGGACAAGGCTGACGTGGACTGGGAAGCTTTCATCTTTGATCGCCTGAAGATGGCCTTCCAGAACATGCCAGAGGTAATCCTCCCGTACAGCATGCTATTAAACTGGCTCATTGAGAAGCGGATCCCCTTCTTCGCTTAAGGCCAGTCAATCCTGGTTGCCACCAACTACTACCCGTCAAGATGGATGCCCACCTCGCTGATTGTTTCCAAAAAAAACTTTTTAGAAATTGTTCTAATTTTTTTTAATTTCTATCTGGAATGGTGTACTCCCCTCCTTTTATCAAATAAAATTGTTCTCCCTTTTTCTTTAATTTAGCACAACTGACGTAACTTATAAAGCAACAGTTTTTCACCGCTCAGTTTTCATCTCTTTCCCTCGAGATTTCATCAAACTCTAATAGCCCTAGTTTGATGCATAGCTCTTTGAATAGAGCATCATGTAGCGGTTTAGTGAAAATATCCACTAACTGGTCCTCCATCCTTATATATTCAACAAAGATATCCTCTTTCTCAACACGATCTCGGATGAAATGATGATGAATGTCGATGTTCTTCATCCGAGAATGTAGAACTGGATTCTTTGATATGCAAACAGCATTGTTGTTGTCGCAGTATATAGGCACACATCCAGTTTCTATCCCATAATCTTTAAGCTGCTGCTTTAACCAAAGCACCTGAGCAGAGCAACTGGTGGCTACAACATATTCAGCCTCAGTGGTTGATGTAGCCACGAAAATGCTGCTTCTTGCTGAACCAGCTGATCAGTTTGTGACCTAAGAACTGACAAGTTCCACTTGTGCTCTTCCGATCGATTCTGCAGCCTCCAAAATCTGAATCATAGAATCCATTCAACTTGATTCCATCATTTTTGGGATACAATATGCCCAAAGACTGGGTCTTCTTAAGATATCTCACAATCTTGTTAGCTGCTTCCATGTGGGATTTCTTTGTATTCATCTGAACTCTTGCGCACACTCCCACAGCAAAAGAAATATTGGGTCTGCTGGCAGTTAGATAGAGTAATGACCGAATGATCCCTCGATAAGAAGTTGGATTGATTGGTTCTCCTTCTTCATCGAGATTGATATAAGAACTGGTGCTCATAGGAATTCTCAAAGACTTCGTCTTCTCAGGATAAAATTTGTTGATCAAATCTTGGGTGTATTTCTTTTGACTAATGAAAACTCCCTCATCAGATTTATCCACTCGCAATCTAAGAAAATATGTCATTTCGCCCATCTTACTAATTTGAATTTGTTTTGCATCAACTGGGCAAACTTCTCGCAATGACTAGTGTTCATGTCCTCTCCATCTTTTATCTTGAACAGTGTTCGGTCGATTGTCCCCTTCTCAAATCCATTCTTGAGCAGAAACTATGAGAGAGTTTCATACCATGATCTAGGAGAGGGCTTTCCTCAACTTGTAGTCTTGGTTTCCTTGCTCGAAACCTGGGGGCTGTTCAACGTAGACTTCTTCTTTCAATTCGCCATTGAGAAAGACACTCTTCACATCCATTTGAAAAACTGTGAAGTTATGATAAGCTGCATGCGCTAAAAATAGACGAATGCCTTCCAGTCTGGCAACCGGTGCGAACATTTCATCGAAGTCTATCCCTTCGCACTGTGCGTATCTTTTGGCTACCAATCTGGCCTTATTCCTTATCATGGTACCGATATCATCTCTTTTGTTCTTGAAGACCCATTTTATGCCAATCACATATTGATGTGTTGGTCTATCCACCAGGTACCACATATTGTTGCGAGTGAACTCTCCTAGTTTCTCTTGCATTGCGTTAATCCAATCCGTTGATTGAAGATCTTCATTAATCTTTACAGGTTCAATCTGGGATATAAAATAGGACATCTATGCGCTACCTTGTCTTGTTCGAACAGGATTTCTAATATCGTCAAGAAGAGCTTTGATAGGATAATCTCTTAGCTAACTGGGCTTCTTCATAGTTATGGTCTCAACAGGAGCAACTGGAGTCTCAGTTTGAACTGCTGGGGGTTCTTGGTGAGATGGTTCACTTCCAGGCTCTGGAACTAGATTCTGCACAACAACTTTAGTGTCAGCTGGAGCTGCTTCAAGGTTCACTTCTTTGGCTTTAGGTTGCTCTTTTTCCAATACTGTTGCATTGGCTTCAGGGGGCTGCTCTTCGCTTTGATCTTCTATGTTTATAAATTTTAAGGCCTCAGCAATGACATTAGCATCATTGGCCCTCTCGGTTGTTTGAGGTCTAGCCGAGGCAACTGAAGTCTAAAGAATACCATTCATATATCTAGTTAGAGGAACTGTTCGATCATGATCAAGATTAGTTTTAGGTTCCTCATTAACAACCTTGATCTCATGATTTTCCAGACCCAATTCTTGAAGTGTCCTGCGCACTAGAGTAGCTTCACAAAAAACAACATGGCATGTTATCTCCACAAGTTGGGTTGTCTTATTGAATACCATATATCCCTCATATGAAGGGTGTCCATAGCCAAGGAACACACCTTCATTAGCTTTAGGACAGAAGGTATTCAATTTAGACTTTCCATTGTTGTGTATCGAATGCATGAAGATGACCTATAGAAGGCTTAAGACCATTGTATATCTCGTAGGGAATATTGAGCAACCGCATGTTGAATGCACTTTGATTTTGCATGTAGCTGGTTGTCATCAAGGCTTCTCCCCAAAATCTTTTTCCAAGATCGGTCTCGCCAGCCTGGTCCTCATTGCTTCTTTGAGTTTTCTATTCCTTCGTTAAGCAAGGCCATTCTGTTGAGGAGTTCTTGGAGTAGACGTCTCATGCTCGATTCCAATCTCTGTGAAAAAATCCATGGGATGTCCATTGCAAAATTCTGTTCCATTATCGGACCTTATCCTCTTAACTGTCACCCCTTTCTCATTTGGAAATCGGGTTATCCGTTCTGGCAGTTGAAGCTTTACTTCATCCTTGGACTTGAGCAGCACCACCCACGTATATCTTGAGTATTCATCAACAACTACTAATGTATACCTCTTTCCTCCAATTGTGGGCGGAGTAATCGGATCAAATAGATCCATGTGGAGCAGTTCCAGAATCTGCTTTGTGCTTGCTGTAATTAGCCTACTCTTGAACGAGGTTCTTGTCTATTTCCCGAGCTGGCAAGCTTTACAGGTTCCTTATTTTTGGAACTTTTTCTCCGGCGGTTCTTCAACTAGATTATGTTTGGCTAGATGTCTGATAGAGTTGAAGTTCTGCTGACTCAATCTTTTATGCCAAAACCAGTTTAAACCATCTGAGGAACTGTGTGCCATGAGACAGGTTCTTTCTTCGCCACTTGACCAATCCACGATGTAGAGACCTCCTTTCCTAATGCCTCTGATCTTGGTTTTGTTGGTCACTTTGTCAATGATGTGGCAGCTAGATTCTTCAAAGCTGACGATGTAGCCACTTTCTGTTACCTTGCTTATGCTGAGAAGATTGTGCTTCAGATTGGTGACTAGGGACACGTTCTTGTTGGTTATGCCATTATGTTCCACGCATCCCATACCAACTGCACGACCCTTGGATTTGTTGTCAAAAGTAACGGATGATCCTCTGCACATCACAAGGTTCTTGAGCAGTTCCTTTTCTCCCATCATTTTCACTGAGCGCCCGCTATGCAGTATCCATGATCTTTCTTTCTTCTGGGAATTCTGTACCTATGAGACTGAAATTTTTATTTAGGTACCCACATCCTTTCGGGTCCTGCAATGTCAGTTTTTTGGATCCATCCTTTTGGTATCCAGATTTGTTTCACTTTTACAGTTCATGAAACTGAGTCACTCCTTAGTACTTGATTAACCTTTCTCCTAAGATAATGTATGCTATTTGAATGCATGTTGGAGAAGGTTGTGGTGTGTGAACTCTTTTTAAAACTATTGTTCTTGAAAGGGTCTCGAGAAGCAGTTCTCGGGTGTTTAGCCATCACAGACTTAGGAAGATAAAATTGTTTAGACTCAGGCCTCGAATAGGTGTTCCTCCTATTCAGATAACTATTATAATGGAACTGTGTTCTATTATAACCTCTCGGATTTCTATCATGTGGTCGAATTGACTTCCTTGCAAAATTTACATGTTGTTTAGTCGTTCTTGTTGGTAAGAATAGATTCCTTGCAGTTTGAAAATTACACTTATCCAGTTTCAATGAAAAGCCAGTTTTCCTCTCGACAATTTGTTTAATCAGTTTACCAACTGTGTTGACTTTGGATTGACTGTGTTTGGTCTTTTCTTTTTGTTTGACTAGATCTTTGGATTTGACTTTCCCTTTTTTCAATACATTGCCTAAACTGAGTTTGGCTTTGACGAAGCCTAAAAACATTTTCTCAGTTATTGAAGTAGATGCATGATCGCTCAAAATTTCTTCATTTTGGTGCTCCATAAACCCAATTCCACATTTATCAGATGGTTGTTTTTGAGCATTTAAAATTTCTTTTAATTTTCTTGAGCTCTTTTTGAAAGTACATTCACATTTGATAGGCTCAGTTTTCTTCAAGGAGTCACATTCCTTCGAAACATTTTCAAAATTTTTAAGAAGTCTGGAATCTTTTTCCTTGATTTTTTAAAATTCCTCACTGATTGACCTCGTCCTTGCGACTTTATCGGTAAAAATTAAAATCTCTGATATCAGTGAGGCATTTTCACTAGCTAATGCATCTTTAATTTTATGAAAATTTTCAACAACTTTTATAATGTTTTCAAGAGAATATTTTCTAAATTTGAGCGATAAAATTCAGAGCACTCATCTATGCATGTAGATGCTAGAGATAAGGGTATATGAGTTGTTACCACTATTTCGTGATTTGAAGTGTCAGTTTCTTCATCTGTGACATCTCCATCAACAGCTGCCATGAAGGCCAGGAGTGCCTCCTCATCATTTTCGTCCTCAGACGTATAGTAGCCGTCATCATGATCTGGGATGTCTGGCACTTCTGTTCTGGACATCATTGCTTTGGCCACAGCTTTAGAAGCTCTCCTTTCAAATTCCTTCCTCATTGTGTATCTCTCCTCTTGAGAAACTAAAGGGCATTCATACTTCAATTAATCTGGAGAGTTGCATTCAAAACACGTGTGTGGCTCTCTGTTTGTAAACCTTTGCTCACTGGCAGAGTTTCATGTCCTTTTGTTTTGGCCATTTCGAGGAGTATGGACAGGTCTCATCTGTTCCTCCAGTTTGGCAACTAACTGGTGAGTTTCCTTTTTCTGGTTTGAAGTGGAGGTTTCATTCGCAGGAGAAGATAGGTAGGTAGTTTTGTCGAATTGCCCTGGCTTTTTCTATCATCTTTAGAAGTCTCTTTTTACAAAGAATACGATATCATCATTTGCTGTTGAGTTCGGAGTTCTGGCAGCTTTGTTTTTGTTCACCATTTGTATATCCCATTCATGGGCTTGAAGTTCGGCGAATAGCCCTTTGGTTGTAATCTTTGAAAGATCCATAATCTTTAAGCTGGTGATTTTGACAAACCAATATTCTTTCGGCATTCATGAGAGAATTTTGGCATTCATATCTGCCACACTCTCTTCTCTTCAAAGACTCTTTAGCTCACTAACAATGGCGTTGAAACTTGCTTCCATTTATTTGATTGTTTCACCAGGTAGCATCTGGAAGGTTTCATATTTATCAATGCAAACATGTTTCTTATTGCGTTTCATTGCTTCAGTTTCTTTCCTGAGCTCATTGATCCAATCCCATAGCTCTTTGGCGCTGTTGTTCTCTATGGCTTCGTCCATGAGAGATTCTGAAGGAGTTTGCATGGTCATTTCCTGTGCAATGGGATCAAGTTGAGCACACTTCTTGTCTTCATGTGTCCATTCTTCTATTGGTTTATCTACCATTTGAACACCACCTTGATCATCTCCTCCTCCGAGCCGGACACTATTCTTCTAGATCTTTATAGGTCCATTCTTCAAGACTTCATCCATCTCTGGATGCTAGCTCCTCAGTTGGATAAGGCACCTCTTCTTCAATACTTCGAACATTTCTGGGTTGTACTTGGGAAGACTTGGATAATTCCTCATTATCATAAGATAACCGCTTGCTAAACACACTTAACACAAAGATATTAGAGTGCAAGGAAATATGAATCCGGTCCTAAGTGACTCAAAACAGGATAGTCTGGAAAGATCAACCTGCTCTGATACCACTTGTTGGTCCCTGATCACAATATGAATAATTGTGTAGCGGAAGTTTATACAAGAGTTGCACTCCAAAACTGGGGGGTCAGTTTACCAGTTTAGGTTTTACAAAACTGTCTAGCCGACAGTTTAATTTGTCAGTTTACAGATATACACTTCAACAATTTAGAGAAGAGTAGAAGGTTTCAAAACTTAGTTGAAAATTGTGTGATTAGAAAACTAAACAAAACTGTAAACGAGACAGGATATTATAGTGGTTCGAATCCTTAAGTCCTATGTCCACTCTTTGGAAATTAATACGGTAATTCACTAAGAAATGAAGTATACACTTCTCATGATCTATAGCTAATTACCACGAAAACCACCATTTGCAGTAAACAGGATCACTCGCCCAGGTAGATGATCTTCACTCCTTCTTCAGTTCCTGGAAGCCAGGTAATACCTCGAAGTCTTTTTAGAACTGGCAGTCGTCGGAAATGGATTGAAGATAAACCTCACTTCTCCTTCTCTGGTGGATGGATGGTTGAGTTCTATCCAGAACACTCAAAAGTTGGCGATAGTCAATAAAAACTTGTTCATAGACTGAGAACAAGGTCGCTATGTTCTTACTTGAAAAGTAAGAACACCAAGAAAAAACTAAGGCGAATGACTTAATCCTTGTGTATTGAAGGTCACACGGTGAATCACAGATGATTTAGTAAGTAGGAATGCCTCGTGTTCAATAAATGACACACAGAGTTAATGTCGTTCGCTTGAGAGCTTTGAATGCAGTGAGCTTTGAATTCATAAGAGTAATGGCGCTTTAAATGTAGATTCGTGTTTTTGTCTCTCTGGTCCTTTTGGTATTTATAGTTGAATCTTGTGAAAGTAGCCGGTAGAGACAATTGGAATGATGTCATCATCCTTGTTTGATATGGCTAGAACTTCAATTTGTGACAACATGGTCTTTGCTACAACCTTGGAAGCTGTCTTCTCAAAGATTGTTTTGAGAGGCTCCCTTTCTTTCTTAGAAACCAGCGGGCATTCATACTTTAGATGGTTGGGTGCATTTCATTTAGAGCATGCCTTTGGTGGTCTCTCGTTGAACATTTGTTCACTTCCTTGTAAGCCTTCAGTCTTTGCCTTGGCCTTTTCAAGAAGCTTTGTCAGCTTCCTCATCTATTCCTCGAGCTTGACAACTGATCTTTTTCCTTCCTTTTTATAAGTATATGATGGTGTGGGGGATGCCTTTGATGCAGAGATTTGACCACTTGATTTGTTAGCTTGATATGGAATTTGTTGTCTCCTCTTGAAGTCTCTCTTCATGAAGAAGGCAACATCTTCTTCAGCATGTGAGCTTGCACTACGAACTATTTTGTTCCCGAACACCATCTAGATGTCCCACTCGTTGGCTGGCAGCTAGGCAAATACATCCTTCATGGTCATCTATGAAAGGACCTTCTCTTTCAGACTGGTAACTTTGACGAAGCAATCATCCTTAGGCATCTTGGAAAGCATTTTTGTGCTCACATTTGCAATGTTGTATTCTCTTCCAAGATTTTTCAGCTTGCATACTATGACATTAAAGCGAGCATCCATTGAATTGATGTTCTCTCCAGGGAGTAGCTGGAAGAACTCATACTTGTCCACACATATTTGAAGCTTGTTGTGCTTCATTTGATCTGTTTCCTCACACAAACTACTAAGAAAATCCCATATCTGCTTTGCGTTGTCATATTCTAGGGCTTCTAGAACCAGAGCCTCCGGTAGGGATTTGAAGAATCATCTCCAAGGCCACAACATAAAGATGGAATCAGGCATAATCCTCTGTGTTTCAGTCATCATAGGCTTATTAATAATGTTTGGGTTGTCATCACCTCCGAGCTGAGTATTGATCTTCAAGATCTTGATCGGTCCATTTGTTATGACATCTACCATTTCTCGATGGATGTTCCGCAGCATTATCAAGGACCTTTTCTTACAAATATTGTAAGTCTTCGAGGAGTACTTTGGAATATTAGCTACTTGAGCCATCTTTATACGTGAGCTAACACAAACAAGAAACAGACAAGTGCAAGGAAAAGAAATATGGTCCTAAGCGACTCAACATAACCTGTTATTCTATAAAGAGAATCTTGGAACGTGATACCACTTCTTAGCCCCGAAATCAGAGTAATTATATATGCAGTGGAAGATTAAACTCTTACACTAGACTCTGAAACTAACTTGACTGAGTTTTAAGTTTGAGAAAACTCAGTATTAGCTTTCAATACTTAGACAACTATTGAAGGTTTCAAATGTACAAGTGAGTATATTGCAGAAACTTAATAAAACAATAAATAAAACATGATTTTTATAGTGGTTCGAATCAAAGTTCTACGTCCACCCTTCCGAACTTAATCAGGAATCCACTAAGTTTCAGTAATACAAGTCTTCTTATGATCTATGGTTAGCCCATCAGAAGCCTCCGTCCTTCGGAATGCTGATGTCACTCGCCCGACAACTCATTGTAAGCGTACCCCTTCCTCAAGTTAAAGTAAAGACACACCCCGCAACCTTCAATCCAGACAGATGGACGTTTTCTTGTTCTTCCTAGAACTTAGTTTGTTTGCAACGCTTGTCGGAATCAGATCCAAGAATAGGAAGTGACTGCTATGAATATTACTTAGTAAAGTAATATTCACCAAGTGAGAACTTCAGCCTCTTGTACTTAGAAAGATATATGAAAGTAATAACTTAAGTTAGATCTCAAGTCTCGTGTTCAAAGAACATAGAAATTTAGGAAGCTTTGAGTAGAAGATTTGGCAAAGTGTTGGCTTATCTTTGGTTGACAGTTCGTAACCATTTATTGTCAAAGAATCGAGCTATTTATAGGTGTTGGATCAAAATTCAAATTTCACCCCATTAGACACATCAACCTAGCCGTTAAAGACAAAGATTGGGTCGTCCAATCATGGCCATTCTTTTTGCTATTCTTTGTAATCTGCTTTTGCTTTTTAAGTGCACTTTCCTCGTGCTCTTGTCCGACTGAGTTTCAGTGCGAGGAATCTAAGTTTGAAGTTGCTCGTACTGACTTTTGACTTAACTTAAAGATCTCTCGAGTCAGACTTCACATTTAATATGTTTTACATGCTCTTGGTGTAGGAACTGAGTCTACAATAGGCGATGTGAATCGCCATTTATTTCTTAACCCCAAATTAGATATATGGATATCAAAATAAATGTTATGACAAACAATAAATGCCCTATGCATGCTCTTATTTAATTTATTGCGTAGATTCAGGGTATACCTAAACTTTTGTGTATCCAATAATGATAGTAGATGGTTAATGGTGTTTCGACAGATTTGATCTTTTGATCTGTACCCTTGCTCGATCTGGAAATCTTGTGAGGATACGCTACCGGATTGAAATTGCACTAGAGGATCTTAATTTCTACTTTCCCTCTCTACTGCAGTCGGCCGCCCACTCTCTTACTCTCTCAAGGGTTCCAGTTTTGTAAGACGGTAAACTTATGTGAAAAGTGAGAAATATGGATTTGTAGAATGGGTTATTAGTAATTAATAAACCCTATTGAGCTCTAAGCATTGTTGGGCTAGACCAGGGATAAAATGCAAGTAATAAAGTGCGACTCCTATTAATTATTTCCATGTTAACCGAGAACATAATTAATTAATGAACATTAATTCATTCCACCAGAGAATTAATGTTGACCTACTCCTTTATTATCACGTTATTCGGAACTAGTTGCATTGACTTGGTTAATACCCATATTTAAAGTTTCAGACATTCATTTATTAATTCAACATATGACAACTAGTTGCAATAATAAATTAATCTCTTATTATTCCTGAGTAATACCACTCACCCTTATAGCTTATGCTTGAATCAATGATTCACCCTGCAAGACTTTGCCTAACGAACCTTGTGAGCTTCCCTGGGAATGTCAACATCCTAAAACGAATATGGTTATCTAAATTCAGCCTGTGGAAAACCCACACAAACTGCCATCTCCCAAGATGTACATATATGAGTACATGTATGACTCTCCACCATAGCAAGTCAAAGTGACAGTTAACCCATGTGTTTCCCTCAAACTTCAATAGAATTTAGATCTGACCAAGTTATCGAGATCTTTACTCATTCATATGTAAAGTAGAATGGATCATCTCACTGTTGATCCTATCAATACTTTGAGATGTACCGGTCACACAAAGCAGTCAAGATAAACCACTTATGGACTTGTGTGCCACGGCCTAAACCGACAGCTAAACCAAAAACTGTCTCAATTGTGATAATTGTTTTTATCTCGTTAGGTCGAACGATTTATATGCCAATCTATGATCTCTTACACACTGTATAATCTCTCTATCGAAGAGATAACTTGATGTGTTTGTTTGCATCGTATGATTGTTAATTCAAACATGAGTTGTTTATCACAAGTCGTTAATGATTACCAGTATATCAAACATAATGTTTCCCAATATACCAAACATAATGCTTTTATTTATACAATTCCGAAAATCACTCACTTACACTCAAATTATTATCCCATTACTTTCCAGATTATAACATGTGTCTATTCTAATCTAGCTATTACAATTGGGCACCAAGTGGCCGACTTCATCCTATGCCTTCTGTGGTAAGCTCTTTTTAAATGCATCTCCTAGATTATACTTTGTTTCAATCTTCTCTATTATCTTCTCGATTTCTTGTATGATGTGGTACTTTCTCTCTATGAGCTTTGACGCCTTGTGAGTTCTTGGTTCCTTAGAGTTTGCTATTGCTCCGGCAATATCACTATGATAGTTCTGGGAAAACTAAGAACAATATCTAACTCTAAGCGGTTGTTTCGGAGCCATACTCTTTAGAAGCTTCTAATGCTACCAGATACTTAGCTTCCATGGTGGAGTATGCAAAAACATTTCTAATTTGCACTCCTCCATGATACAGCTCCACCTCCCAAGTTAAACACATAGCCCGAGATCGATTTCTACTCATCCTGATCTGTCTGGAAATCCAATTTTGTATAATCTACAGGTCACTAATTCTCACACTAATAAAAGAGACAATACTCTCGAGTTCTTGTCATATATTTGAGAATTTGTTTGACAGTAGTCCAGTGCACTTGTCCAGGGTTAGAATAATATCTGGCCGCCATGCCCACAACATAAAAAATATCTAGCCTCGTACATAGCATCGCATACATGAGACTTCAATTGCCGAAACATATAGTACTTTACCCATCTCATCGTTCTCCTCTTCTTGTGCAGGGCATTGTGCTTTAGATAGAGGAACACCATGTCTGAAAGGTAGCAATCCTTTCTTGGCGTTTTGCATGCTAAAATGAGCAATCACAGTATCAATATAAGCGGTGTGAGACAAGCTTAACATTCTTTTCTTGCAATCACGTAAGACTTTAATCCCAAAGATGAATCCAACGTCGCCTAGGTCCTTCATTTGAAACTGTTCGGATAACCCTCTCTTTATGTCTGACAACACCGTCACATTGTGGCCGAATAGAAGAATGTCATCTACATAAAGCGCAAGGAATACAACGCTTTCGTGTACGCAAAATTGGTACACACAATTTTCGGTTTTGCACTGTGAAAATGCATAAGATTTAATCATATAACTGTAACGTTTATTACTTGACCGTGAAGATTGTTCAAGCCCGTACAAGAACATCTTTAGCATCCTGACATGATGCTCTTCACCATACTTCACATAACCCTCTAGCTGCTGCATATAGATATCACGACCTTCCTGAAAGTACCCATTTAAAAACATAGTTTTATCATCCATCTGCCAGATCTCTAGGTCCATACGTGCTGTTATGGATAGAAGAATTTAAATGAATTTAAGCATACATACCAATATGATGGTTTTGTCATAGTCAATGCCCTCCTTTTGGGTAAAATCCTTTGCCACCAACCTAGCTTTAAAATTCGTTAATTCTCCTTTCGAACCATTCTTTCATTTGTATACCCATTTGCAACCTATCGCTTGAAAGCCATCTAGTAGCGTAAACTTCTGGTATACATCCATTGCAGTAATTGATTCCATTTCTGAATCCATGGCTTAATGTCATTATTCGGCATCTTTATCATCTACTGCTTCATCGTATGTCCATGGGTTGGTATTGTTGGGGTTGTGGCCTAATGGACCTGCCCCGACCCGATTTGAACGAGTCAACACCTTGCTCCCTGCCTAGGTGTAAGATAAAAAGCTGAGAACTGCGCAGGTGCAGCTTGCAGTTGAAGCTTAAAAGGTACATCCAGCAGACACATCAAGGTACGTGGAATGCAGCTAAAGCCAACCGGTAAAGAGAGCCACGCACCTCAGCACCTCACGAAGGAAGGCACCTCGCACACCTCTCACCAAGTAGGTGCACAGTCAGGACCCTGGAGGGATCATCTTACGGATAAGCCTTGGCAGCTCCTACGAGAGTGCGGACTACTGTACCAACCCCTACTTTCCCGGAGATGTTTCCAATGGCTCTTAAACCTTAGGAAAACTTAGCGGCTAAGGTTTATCATTTGTACTTGTCTCCCCTATGAACTATTAATAAGGGCAGTTAACTCTACTTCGACTATTTAACAATCTCTACTTATAACGCTTACGTTCGACATAATTGTAATTTTGTTCAACCATTTTTACGCATCTTGTACAACATTTAACAAAGGAATTACGGTTTTACATTGCTTTAACTGTTCTTTATCTTTCAATTATTTTCATTGTTGTCTTTCTTTATCTTTCTTTTATTATTTCTAGTTATATTCCTTGTTGATTCCTGGGGCCCTGTATCCGTATTTCAAGTAAAGAGAGCCATGCACCTCAGCACCTCACCAAGGAAGGCACCTCGCACACCACTCACCAAGTAGGTGCACAGTCAGGACCCTGGAGGGATCATCTTACGGATAAGCCTTGGCGGCTCCTAGGAAGGTGCGGACTGTTGTACCAACCCCTACTTTCCCGGAGATGGTTCCAACGGCTCCTAAACCTTAAGAAAACCTAGCAGCTAAGGTTTATCATTTGTACTTTTCTCCCCTATGAACTATTAATAAGGGCAGTTAACTCTATTTCGACTATTCAAAAATCTCTACTTATAACGCTTACGTTCGGCATAATTGTAATGTTGTTCAACCATTTTTACGCATCTTGTACCTACATTTAACAAAGGAATTAGGGTTTTACATTGCTTTAAGTGTTATTTATCTTTCAATTATTTTCATTGTTGTCTTTATTTATCTTACTTTTATTATTTCGTTAGGGAATGAGAAGGACACAGCCCCCAAGGACGCCCCTCCGCAAGGCACTATAGTGCCTACCGATCCTAGGGGTGCTCGGGCGACAGTCACAGTCCAGTTGCTGTGAAACTAGAGGAGCAGAAGAAATTGTTCCAAAAAGAACTGGACTCATCAAACAATTAACTTGATGCCGTCATGAGGTCTTACCGGCAAAGGCCGCGACCCTATCTAGAAGGGGGAAAGGAACCCAAAATTCAGGAAATAGAGGGATCCGGTGGACAGCCACCACTCCCCCCACGGAGTCTGATTGAAAGCATTGAAACTAGCCAAGACAATAGACCACATACCCCTAGAGGGTCGGGAGGCAAACCCGAATTCACGGAAATAAAACATGGAGGTGGAGCCGCTCCACAGAACAATGTCACAGAAGGTGTCACAGCCTAAACCGATAGCCAAACTACAAACTGTCTCAGTTGTGATAGTTGTTTTTATCTTGCTAGATTGAACGATCTGTGTGATCTTTTGTGATCTCTTACACATTGTATGATCTCCCTATCGACGAGATAACTAGATGTGTTTGTTCGCATCGTATGATTGTTCATTAAGACAGGAGTTGTTTATTGCGAGTCATTAATGATTACCAGTATATAAAACATAACGTTACTTAATATACCAATCATAATTCTTTTATGTATATAATTCTAACAACATGACGGGCATAGACATAAAGTTCATGATGCATCGGTTGTAGGAAGATCTACAAATAAGACCGATACAACAAAGGAGAAGGTGTTTTGCACCTAATAAAAACTATGTTAACAACGAGGACATGCAAAATCTCCTAGACACTGGAGCTGTGAGAGAAGTCAAATACCCATCCAGGCTGGCCAACGTAATGGTCGTTAAGAAGAAAAATGGAAAAACAGGGTGTGTGTGGAATTTATGGACCTCAACAAACCATGTCCGAAAAATCTATACCCTCTCCCGCATATCGACAACATCGTGAATGCAACTTCTGAACACGAACTCCTCAGCTTTATGGACTGTTGGTCCCGGATTATCAGGGTATAACTTGGCAGCGGAAAATGTGT
>JAPKLW010000350.1:52112-92124 GCA_026898455.1 Plectranthus barbatus | reverse complement strand
AAACAAGTAGCTACTGGGGAGAGGAAACTTAGCCAAATTTCCCAACATGGACGCTCTCTAAGGCTACCATCAGATACAAATGCACACATATGATCAAGAGAAAATGACATTCATGGCTCAACGTATCAAACGCTAGTCAACAAAATGTTCGAGCCTCATATTAACAAAACTATGGAGGTTTACATAGTTTATATGCTCGTGAAATTTAAGGAAGCAAACAGCCACGTGACGCACCTCGAAAAAGTATTCAACATACTTGACAAATACAACATGAACCTCAACCCATCGAAATGGTCATTCGGTGTCGTGTCGGGAAAGTTCTTGGGATACATAGTAACAAAGAGAGGTATTGAGGCTGACCTTACTCAAGTCAAAGAAAAAACCGATATCACACACCCATGAAACCCGAAGGAGGTGCAAAAACTTATGGGAAGGCTGGCGACCCTTAGCAAGTTCATTTCAAGATATTCTGAGAAGATGCACAACTTCTTTAAAGCTCTAAGGAAGGGTAAAAGGTTCGAATGGATAGAAGAGTGCGCAAGGGAAATTGAAGAACTCAAGAATTACCTAACCAACCCTCCGTTACTCTCAAAACCCAAAAATGGAGAATCTATACTGTTGTACCTAGCATTGTCAGACAAAATACTACGCCAGAAAGCCTTTATTTGATGCGTAAACAAGGTATACGGCATTGGAAAAGCTCACACTAGCACTCGGTGGCCACACGCAAGTTGTGACCCTATTTTGAGGCTCACAAAGTAATGGTGGTGACTGCCTACCCACTACGGACTGTATTCTCCAATCCCATCTTATCTGGAAGACTATTAAAATGGGTCGTAGAGCTTGGGGGATATGAGTTGGAGTTTCAACCATGCACGACGATCAAGTCACAGGTGCTAACAGATTTCACGACAAACCTGCATCAAGAAGCTAAGATGTAAATAGCAAACCTGAGCTGCAAAGAACAAAGGAACGGGACCTAGGTCATTCAGACAGATGGCTCCATCAATGTGCATGGAAACGGGGTTGGCATGCTTGTAAGAAACCCCTATGGCGAATCTTTTGAAAGGGCAATTTGGCTCAACTCTGACGTAACAAATAAAAAAGACGAGTACGAGGCACTTATCAAAGGAATGTAGCAAGCAAGAGAGCTAGGGGCTACACATGTGGAGGTTAGGTGCGACTTACAGCTCATGGTGTGCCAAATGAGAAATGAATACTATGTAAAGGAACCAAGATTGCTCCCATACCATGAATTAGAAACTAAACTGAAGTCTGAATTCCAAGATTGTAAAATTAAGCATGTGGCAAGGGATGAATATTCTCAAGCAGATGCACAAGCCAACCTAGCCTCGATAGCAATCGAGAAGACCAATCGGTCGATGCCTATCATATGGGTCATTGAACCAGCTATCAAGCATGCCAATCCTGCCAATAGATGAGAATTTGTGGATACAGCCCCTAATAAACATCCTCAAAGATGGCCGATGCCCAGAAGATAGGTACGAAGCAGCAAAACTAGAAACCAAAGCTGCAAAATTCACACTCATTGAGGAACAACTCTACCGTAGATCCCCGGAGGGACCATTGTTGAATTGCCTAACAGAAGAAAAATCAAAGAACCTGCTATGAGAGATACATGTGGGTAACTGCGGCAATCACTCAGGCGGTAGGTCACTAGAGCACAACGTGTTGTTCATGGTTTTTTACTGGCCCACACTAAGGAAAGATGCGAACGAGCAAATAAAAAACTTTGATGGGTGTCAATGTTTTGAGATAGTTCCCACTAGAGCGCTGAACCATTAAATGCCATAATCGCCCCATAGCCTTTCATGGTTTGGGGGATGGATATCATGGGAATGTTACATCAAGGTACAACATAAAAAAAAAATATATCTTAGCAGCCACAGACTACTTCACGAAGTAGGTGGAGGCTAAAGCTTTAAGAAATACTGGAGATGCGAAATTTATTAAATTTCTCTAGATACACATCTTATTCTGCATCGGAGTACCAAAAGAGATACGAGTAGACATCCGGAATTAAGTATGAGATTAAGCAAACCTTCTCTACCTCGAGGTCACCAGAGGCAAACAGACTTGCAGAATCAACTAACAAGATGGCAACTTTGAAGGAATGCCTTCGTGCCTACATTAGAGGGTGAGTAGAGGAGCTACCTGCCACCCTAAAGTCTTATAGGACAACTCCTAGAACAGCCACGGGTGCAACACCATTTTCACTAGCATACAGAGTAGATGCAATGGTACAATCAGAAATAAGAACCAGAAGCCTGAGAATTGAGTTGCATGATGAAGAAAGAAACTTTGAAAATTTTCTCAAAGACCTTGAACTAATCGACAAAGCTCGCGACGAAGCACGCACAAACATGGCTCGGCGAACAACCCAAGTTGAAAAATTCTTCAACAATAAATTACGGTTAAGAAGATTAATGGAAGGAGATGTAGTGCTTCGAAGAGTCTTTGACAATACAAAGGAACGCAACCAAGGAAAGTTCGCACCTACGTGGGAAGGACCCTACCTAATTTCTAAAGTGGTCGGTCGAGGTGCATATAGTCTAATCACAATGGACGGAAGAGAAATCGTAAACTCTTGGAACATGAACCCTAAAGAAATACTGCCCATAGGTTCTAGTCTAGCAACTTGGCACCTCAGATACGCTTCTCTTGAACTAGTTCTGTCATTTTATTTGTTATTTCATGTTTGTCACAATCATACTAACTTGAGCATCGGAAGGGTGATACCCAAAGCATCGCCCACCCAAAATGCGATCTTATTTCCGCCAACTAGAAACGCGCAAGGCGTATGAAGCCTTTCTTATCTACGAATACCAGATATGATATTTCTATCATCCTCATACATACTTCATATTCTATGTTTTATTTTACTCATCAAGCCATTACTAACTTAAGCATCGGACCACACTCACTCTTGCCATGACAGGGTATCAACGATGGATTACTAAACTACGTATGTCACAAAGAAAACCATCGACAAAGAAAAAAGGTACTTGCCCCTCTCAGTCCTACGCATGCTCCCTTGCAACTAAATATCACCCACAAGACCATCATTCAAGCAACAAACAACACCACTCATCATCTATGGAAAGAAATCAGGATAAAAAGGCACGAGATGCAAAATAAAAGGCGCTTCATATGATCAAAAAAGGGGATCATTCATCATTGGCCCCTCCCAAAAAGACATTGCAGAAATCGAAATATGTTCAAGAGCAGAAATTTAAAAATATTTTTGCAGAAAAGAAAATTGTTTTAGAACAAGCATTAAAAACATTAGGATGGGTTCCCGCAGCGCTGAGGAGAAGAGTCGGCAACGTTGGACCCAGGGGCGTCGAGATCAGCAGCTACAAGCCGATCCATAGTAGAAGAAGCATTGAGGCTTGCAGGAGGCAAAGGCTGAGACTGGTCACCAGGTCCAAGTATGAAGCCATCACCCCAAGGCATTTGCAAAGGAGGTACCACATCCACGCGACCACTTGTCAAGGTGTCAACGTGCGCTATAGGTTGCTCTGTGGGAGGTGGTTGAACATCAGCTGCGTTGGGAACCTTAGAAGATGCCTTCGGAGGAGCGGCAACAGGTGCAGAAGGTAACTAGGATGCCATCCGCGCAGCCACCTTGGACTCGACAATTAAATTGGCCTCCTCCACCATTAGTTGAAAGATGAAAGAAAGGTCAAGGTGAAGGAAGCAAAAATGAAAGGGAAGTGAATAAAGATAATGCTTAGATCGAATGTCTCTCTAAATTGTGGGTGGATGATGATATGATCGTAGTGAAAACCATCGCCCGCTCGCATACCGAAGCTCTCTCCTCAACGTTGCAACCTCTTTCTTATACTCTCGTGTTGCACCTGCAACCTTTTCCTAAGAGAGTCCGCCTCATCCGCCTTGCGGGAAGCCACCTCGACTTCCTTCTTGAGGTGCACGAGCCTCCCTTGCAACACTGCAAGTTATTCTCAAGAGCGCGCCAGGATGGTGTTAGCCTTGCAAAGCTCAGACTCAAGAGTCTTCACCCTATTGGCAAATTCGGCTAGACACCCCTTCACCCTATTCCCGAGTCTGCAGCTCGGTGTCCAGATGGTCCACCTTTATCATCAGGTCATAGTGCAAGGTGATGGCGTCCATACTCACCTTGAAGAAAGAATGCGCAGAAAGGAGTATTCAAGTTTCAATTAATCTTAGATAAAAAAAATACCTAAATGCAAGAACCTGCTCTCCACATCTAAGGCCCGATGCGTAAGGTCGACATCACCCTCTTTAAGAGGTGCGGATTTGAGAAGCAACCTCATTTTACCACAGAAAGCCTCCACCTCTTCAGCTTTCTCCTCGGAATCTGGGGTTGCGCCCGGTGGTGGCTGAAGAGCAGCACCTTTACCCTGAAGCTCGGCACCCCGGCTACCTTCCCCAGTGTAGATACTGCACCATCCCAAAGCCGCAACGTCAGGCATAACCTCCTGCCCCGGTCAGAATACTCCTCTACTGAACCATGCCTGGTAGAGCCTGTCCTATGAGAGGAACAATCATTGTCCCCTTCGAAGACTGTATCATAATTCCTCTCGCCCTCCAGGTAAACGAAGTCCAACCGTGCAGCTTCCTGCAACATTAGATAATTCCTCGGAATTTCTGCAAATCAGACATCAACCAAATTAGACAATGTAAGAAAAAAAGAAAGTGAAATCAACATGTAAAAGGTTCATCAAGGACTTTTCAAAGATCTCGCGGCCGTTGTGTAATCTACTAGAGAATGATGTCTCTTTCGTCTTCGACAAGGACTGCATGCAAGCCTTCGAGAAGTTGAAAGCAGCCCTCGTGATTGCTCCAGTGCTTACTTCTCTGGATTGGAGCGAGCCTTTCATCCTGATGTGCGACGCCAACAACTATGCCGTTGGAGCAGCCTTGGGGCAATTGAAAGGAAAGCTCTTCCATGTTATTCACTACACCAGCAAGAGCATGAACCCGGCCCAGTGTAACTACACCACCACTGAGAAAGAAATGCTAGCAGTGGTATATGCCTTCGACAAGTTCCGGTCCGATCTGATAGGATCCAAAACTGTTGTCTACACCAACCACGCAGCTATCAAGTACCTGTTCGCCAAGCAAGATGCGAATCCGAGGCTGATAAGATGGATCCTGTAGCTTCAAGAGTTTAACCTAGAGATCAAGGATAGAAAGGGAAGTGAGAACGTGATTGCCGACCATTTTTCAAAACTCGAGGCACTAGCTGAAGGAGATGATCAGGAACTGAGGATCCGAGAGACCTTCCCGGACGAGCAAATATGCGCCCTAAGGGATCTGAGAGAGACATACGAGTCAAAGACACCATGGTATGCGGACTTCGCCAATTACTTGGTGGGCGGCGTACTACAACCAGACTCCTCTCCTTATGCGAAGAAAAAGTTCCTCCACGATGTCAAATTCTATTATTGGGAGGACCCTTATCTTTAGAGGAGATGCGCAGATGGGATTATTCGACGTTGCGTGCCTCAGTCAGAGTGGCATTAGATCTTCGCTGCCTGTCATTCAGCTCCTAGCGGTGGCCACCATTCGACCAATCGGACGGCATTCAAGATCCTCGCGAGCGGATTCTACTGGCCTTCCATCTACGAGTTCTGTCGAGGATGGATTACAAGTTGTGATCGCTGCCAGAGAACCGGCAACATCTCGCGTAGGGATGAGATGCCCCAAACGCCTGTGGTCGAAGTCGAGATATTTGATGTGTGGGGGATCGACTTCATGGGACCATTCCCGCCATCTCATGGTTCCTCCTACATCCTGCTCGCGGTGGACTATGTATCAAGATGGGTTGAAGCAGTTCCAACAGCTGCCAATGATTCAAAAGCAGTCATCAAATTCCTTCAGAAACTCATGACACGATTCGGCACGCCAAGAGCCCTAGTAAGTGATGGGGGGTCTCATTTTTGTAACCAATGGCTTGCCTCTCTTCTTTGCAGATACGGAGTCAAGCACCGCGTTACTACCCCCTACCATCCTTAAGGGAACGGGCTGACTGAACTCTCCAACAGAGAGATCAAGCAGATATTGGAGAAGATGGTGAAGCAGCGGAAGGATTGGGCTGTGAAGCTCGATGATGCTCTTTAGGCATACCGCACTGCTTACAAGACGCCCATAGGGACCTCTCCTTATCAGCTTGTCTCGGAAAAGCTTGCCATCTCCCCGTGGAGATGGAGCACAAGGCTTGGAGAGCTGTGAAAGAGTGAAATCTAGACTGGAAGACGGCTGCATCAGAACGTGCCTTGGCGCTGAATGAACTGGAAGATTTTCGAGACGAGGCCTACGAGAATAGCATCATCTACAAGAGACGAGCGAAAAGGTTCCACGACAGAGGAATCCACCCATGCGTCTTTGCTCCAGGTGACAAAGTTCTCTTATTCAAATCTCAACTTCGCTTCATGCCCAGGAAGCTGCAGTCAAAGTGGGCAGGGCCATATATCGTTGCCCGCCAATTTTGCAACGGTGTAGTCAAACTAGCTGGCCAAGATGGAAGGAACTTCATGGTAAACAAACAGAATTTAAAGCCGTACTACACCCCACTCGACATTTACGTGGTGGAGAAGTACTATCTCAACCGTCCGTAGGGAAACAGCTATCGTCGAGCTAGCGACGTTAAACCAAGCACTTGTTGGGAGGTTACCCAACAATTTTCATTTTTTTTCAGTTTTCAGTTTTTCAATTTCCAGAGTCAGGGTCCCGTCGATCAACAGAGGAAGTCCCGTCGATCGACGGAAGTTTTCAGGACCCATCGATTGACGATGCAGGCGTCGTCAATCGACGCTACATGCACCGTCGATTGACAGAAAAATTCCTGCGGAATTTTTTTTTTGATTTTAGAGTCAATCGACGCTGAACGAGCATCGATCGACGCTCGCAATTCAGAGGCGTGGGGCAGAGAGTTATAAAACGGGATTTTCATCCCGTTTTCAAACACAAACACACACGCACACACCCTCTCAACCCAAAACATCCACGGTTCGATTTTTTGCTCCAAAACACACAAAATCCACGCAAGGTACATATCCTAGACTACTCCTCTACGATTATTTAACAATTTTTGCATGATTTGAGCATGATTTTTGTAAATTTTGGCCTTGGAACCCTTATTTCAATTTCTTGCTCATGTGTCGATTTCATTGCAAATTTCGCTCATTGGTCGATATGTATGATAGTCTTAGTCGATATATGTGCTTTAAGTGAATTTGTATCCGTTGGAATTGCCCAATTTTGATGATAGCAAGTTTGGGGGAAATCCTTAATTTGGGGAAATTTTGAATTTTTGTTTTTACGGATAATTGTTGAATTGGGGATGTACATTGGTTGTTTGGGATGTGAATTGCATATATTTGAAGTCAATTTTGCATGGGTAGAAGCACGTTAGGTTAATTGCAAATTTTGTTCCATAATTTTGTTTTTGGGAATTGTTTGATGATTGTTGGATATTTGCTAACAATTCCTTATCTACCCTTCCGCGGATCGAATAACATCGGTAGACGATTGATGGTATTTCTATAGATCTGATCTTCTGATTTGTTCCTTAGGTCAATCCTGAAATCGGGTTAGGATATGCTACCAGATTGAAACTACACTGGAGGAACTTGATTTCGCCTTTCCCGCTCTATTGCAGTCGGCCATCCACTCTCTCACTCTCCTTAACCCCAATTAATTAATATCTTATTATTCCTCAGTAGTACCACAAAACTCTTCTCGCTTAATCTTAAATCAATGATTTAGCCTACTGGTCATAGAATAACAAAGCTCCTGAGCTTCCTAGGGATGCCAACATCATAAAAAGATATGGTTATCTAAATCCTACCTAAGGGAACCCCACACAAATTGTCATCACCCAATATGCAGATTGATGGATTTATATACTGAAAGCATTATGATTAGTATATTATGTACAAGGTTGATTGGTTAAGATACTGGGAATCATAAATGTTGTATGTTCATCTCCTGTCTGAAGTAACAAACATGTGTCGCAAACGTAATTATCTTCTTATCTCGTCGATAGGGAGATCATACGGTATGTAGAAGATCACGGAAGATCGTATGGATCGTTTGACCTAGCAAGATATAAATAGTTATCATAGCTGAGACAGTTCCAGGATAAACTGTCGGTGTGGGCTGCAGCATACGCAGTAATAAGTATCTTATCTTAGATGGCTTGGTATGGTGGTGTGGGGCACACATTGATAAGGACCTAAGTCGAGATCGATTCTTTTATCTGACATTAAAAGTATCTAGATCTCTATGGCTTGACGAGATCCTAAGCCTAAATGAAGGTACACAAGTATATGCAGATTGTGTATTACTTTGAGTTGCAGTGAAAGGCACTAGTTGAGCTTGTATATCTGTATCTTGGGTAATAGCAGTTTGTGAATGACTTTCTGGTACTGGAACTAGGTAACCACATCCAGTATAGGATGGTGACATTCCCAGAACAGCTCAAAAGGTTCAATATGCTAAGTCCTGAAGGCTGATTAAGTTCATGCATAAGTGAAAAGGTTTGAGTGGATTGATTCAGGAATATAAGATGTTAATTAATTAAATAGCTTGTCAGAGCTTAAATTAATTAACGAATATCTGTAACCTTAAATGTGGGGATATACCGAGCCCATGCAACCTGTACCTCAAAATGTGGTAGCAAATAGGTAGGACAATATTGATTCTCTGGTGGAATGAATAAATTTTGATTAATTAATTATATTCTGGGTTGAATATGGGAATTAATTAATTTATAGGCCTTATTTGCTATTTGCATTTTGGTCCCTGGTATGGCCCATCAAACTCAAGCCCAATAGGAGTCCAGTATTTTCCTATGAATAGGCCTCAGTTCCTCAAATCTCAATACACCCACAAGATCATAAGTTGCACACAACAAACCAGGTTTTGGGAGCTGTGGTGAGCAACTAAGATCTGAGAACGAGGAGGAAATTCTGCTTCTCAACCGGGCAAGGGATCTGATAGAGAATTTTCACCAGATTTTCAAATCGAGTTGGGATACGGATCAGAAGATCAAATCAGGAGGATTTTTCTTCTTCTCTCTCTCCTTGTTTTCGAAAATATTATTATTATTTTCATAGATTTATTTCCTCAATCAGTTAGGAAATTAAATCTTTGTGCGTGGGAAAGATCAAAGGGAATCTCCGCGCACGCATTCTTCAGGTTTCATCAATCCAGGTATTCCGCATAAACCTTCTTATGCATAATAATATAGGAGCGTGCTAGGATTGTTCATAGGCATATCAATTTATTTTTGATATTCCAATTAACGATCCTTGGCAAACGAACTTCGTGATTCAGTTCACGAATCCCTTCAATTGGTATCAGAGCCAAGTTTAGTTAATTGGCTCTATCGGAAAAATAATATTGCCTATGATTGATTGTATGTTTTTTTGTCCTCGTGGTTCTCGGGTTAATCCGCCCTTTTATATGGATTCGTTTTTCACCCACGAGATAAATCCGTGGTTAGATTTAGATTTTTTAGATTGTAATTAGGATTATTCAATGTAATCTTTTTTTTAAAAATTAAATCTGTAAAATGGAAAAATGAAGAACACGAAGAACAAAGAACACAAAGAACGAAGGAACGTGCGACATCACACGACGGTGCGTCGACAGCGAGGCACGGCAGACCGGCGCACGGCGGTGCAGGCAGCGCTGGAAACCCTAGGGTTTTCTGGCGCGCGCACGCACGCATGCTGCGGGCGAGCTGCATGGCCATGGCCCTGGGAACGGCGGCGCGCGGCAAGGGGGCGCAGGCGCGCGCGGATGTGGCAGAACCCTAGGGTTCTTGCATGCACGTGCGGCAGGCCTGCGCGGCCCTGCGTGCACACCGGCGGCAGCCCCTCCTCCCTCAGTCGACGTTAGCTGGGGGGCAATGTGGTGCGTCGGTGGCTAAGTCGCCGGAGGCGCGGTCTGGATTGTGACGGGGGCTAGGGCGCGGGCCGGACACACAAAAACCCTAGTATTTGCATGGTTCGCGCGAGCTTTCGATTCCAATCTTGCGCGATTCCGGTGAGTCACGGAGGCCAATGATGGAGAAGAAGAGTGAACGGCGGTTTGGGCGATGGTCAGGGCAAGCCGGGGCAGTGGCATGCGAAACGGGCAATGGCCGGAGGAGACAGATCGCGGGCTACAACCATGCACGTGCGTGCATGGCTGTTGCGTGATTTCGAGAGCCCTTCTGGCAGCGGCGAGTCGCCGGTGGCGGTAGTTCGCCGGTGGTGACTCGTCGGGCCAAGTTCTCGCGGGCTATCGGGCTTGCAATGTGTGCCTAGGTCCGCGATTTGGTTAACTGACCTAGTTGTCCAATTTTCTGATAAATGAAATCTTGGAGGCCCAAATTTGGAAAATGAATTCAGATCTCAGTCCAAGTAGTGGGAGCCCAGTCGAAGATCTGTATTATTAATTTCAACTTGTAATAGTTAGAATTAATTTTATTTCATATCATGGGGCCACAAGGACATTTTTTATTTGTTTTATTATCTGTCTTCGCATGATATACATGTTTAATTTAATTGTGCAGCATACAAGCATGTTGTAGATAATTTGAGCACGTTTACTGCTTTTGTAAAGCTTTAAAGCATGCTATGTGATTTATTTTGTGTAATTAATTATAACTATAAATTGGGGGTCATGCCATGCATGATAGAATTTTAGAATTGTTATAATTATGGCTACATAAAATAATTTGTGCAATTGAACCTTATAAACTAAAAATTACTAAGCTCATAATTTAGTTAGACCTCCACAAAGCGATCCTTTATTGGAAGTGGATAATTTATTAGGTAAACGTCTACATGTGTAGCTTACTTAATTTATTATTCATAAGTTCTAATAGATAGGATTTCTTAAAACAAACATTTATTTCATGTGAGAAGTGGGAGTTCATGCGTAAACGTCTACATGTGTAGCTTGCGTATTGAATTTTCATGAGTTCTCTAGGGATTGAATTAAATGAGACAGCCTTATTATAGGGATCAGGTGTGTTCTAATAGATCCTTATATGGGACGGTTGGCTTTGGTGGTAAGCTAGCTTAGATGTTATCTAGAGTATAACTCATTTGTGATGTCCCTGCTCAGTAGGATAATATGGTCTTAAGTTAGTCTCCAATTATTAATTCCATTTGTCTAAGGAACCCGGGCATGGATTGGAATTAAAGGACTGGAATTGAAAGATAAAGTCTGGTTAAGTGTTTTGTTGTAAACGTCCACATGTGTGGCTTACTATAGTAATACTTAGGCAAATTGGAGGAAACATTAATATTACTTTATCATAAGGTTTCAATATTTAATTGTTTCAACAGTTTGCGACTATGTTTTAAATTTTGTTTCAATTTATTGTTTTCAGACATGTCTATTGCTCACGTAGTCAACCTCTTAATAACAAACTCTTTAACTGGTTTGAATTTTCCTGAGTGGAAGTTATGCTTCATGGAAATACTCTGCACTGCAAAACATGCCCTTATACTTTAGATGGACCCTCTAACTCCTAAGTATTGGAACTGTACTGGTTATGAGCGCGTGTTCTATGACAGATGGGTAGCTTCTGATGAGTTTGCCCGCAAACTCATCATGAAGAGTCTGTCTACAGAATTAAAGCTTAAGTACAAGAAGTTCGGATCTGCTGTTGAGATATGGAGGGACCTTGTGAAGGTTTATGGGAAGGTGAGACGAATTGTTAGTTATAATCTTGTAGAGGACCTGGTCTGTAAGAGGATGACTGATGGGAGTTCGTTACTTCTACACTTTATCAGTATGATGAGAATTATGATAAAGTACAGAAAGAGAGGTGGACAAGTAAGTAAGCGGGCATAAATAAACATTGTCCTGCACTCTCTCTCTGATTCTTATGATGATTTCATCAAGTCCCTCGGTACCAGGCACGAGTTTACTCTTCCTGAGTTACTCTTAGCACTGATGCGAGAGGAGTCTGATCTTAGGGCATTGGAATTTGCTCCAACTTTGTCAGCTTTAGACAAGACAGTTGCTGAAGCAAATGAAATGCTTAAAAGGTTAGATGAAGCTGATTTAGCAGAAGATGTCATCAGGCCATGCAAATGCAAGTGAAGTGAAGTAGATTGTCTAGTGCTCGGCACGGGTAGAAAAGATACGTCATGTGCATTTATTACGGAAAGATGTTTAGCATCGGTTTCTACCCATTCTTGGGTAGTGGATACTGGAGCTATTGACCATGTTTGTTATACTTCGCAGGGGTCTAGGCCGACAAGGCAGCTGAATCATGACGAGATTACCATCTCAATGGGCAGCGAAGAGCGAGTCTCAGCAGTAGCCATTGGAGATTTTACTTTATGCTTTGAAAACAATGTTTTGATTTTGAGAGATGTTTTATATGTGCCGGTTTTTCGGCAAAACTTAATATTAGTTTCAAAGTTATTTTGTGATGGATATTCAGTTATTTTTGATAGTGGAGTTTCTATCATTGGTAATAACGGTGTTATCTGTCATGGCAAACTGATTGACTCTCTCTATATCAGATTGTATGCATAAATATTCCGTGAATGTTGCAAACTCATCCAATAATAAAAATCATTTAAAGAGAAAGTTTTCTTCCGATGAGGATCAAACATATCTCTGGCACTTGAGACTAGGTCACATCAATTTAAAGAGGATTAAAAGATTAGCATGCGATGGGCTCTTGGATTCTTTCAAAAGTGGTACCGCATCAAATCCGTGAGTCAAGATGATGACCAGGCCTTTTAAGGCAAGTCAGTCTCGAGCAGAGAATGTGTTGGGATTGATCCACTTTGACTTATGTGACCAATGTCCACGCAAGCTCGTGGAGGTTATGAGTACTTCGCCACATTCATTGACGATTACTCAAGATTTGGATAATGTCTATTTACTTCGCCATAAGTCTGAATGCTTTGAGAAATTCAAAGAGTTTAGGACTGAGGTAGAAAAGAAGCTAGGTAAGACTATCAAGACACTACGATCAGATCGTGGTGGAGAATACCTCAGTAACGAGTTCTTGCAGTACTTGTCAGATAACGGGATTACATCCCAGTGGACTGCACCAGGAACCCCTCAGGGAAATTGTGTAGCGGAAAGAAGAAATAGAAGTCTCTTGGAAATGGTCAGGTCGATGATGAGTTATGCAAGCTTGCTGATTTCATTTTGGGGATATACCTTGGAGACATCAGCCTTCTTGCTTAACCTGGTACCTTCTAAATCAGTTCCTAAAACACCTCATGAACTCTGGTATAGGCAAAAGCCGAGTTTGAACAGAGTGAGGGTTTGGGGTTGTCCAGTATATGTGCTGACTAAGGAACCTGATAAGTTAGAAAGTAGGTGTAAGCTGATGCTGTTTGTAGGATATCCCAGGCAAACGAATGGTGGTTACTTCTATTGTCCTGAGAATCAGAAAGTTGTTGTCAGTACCAATGAGAGATTCCTGGAAGACGAATATGTAAGAAACCACAGATCCAAGAGTGAAATTGTCCTCCACGAGCTTGAGGATAAAGAAGCAATTCCATCAGGAAAGCCCAGTGTAATGGTAAATCCACCTACAACAGGTGAGGCTATACCAACACTTCCACTAATGCAAGGTATGGGACCAACGCATACTGTGCCAACTACAAACACGGTTCAGATGCCTCGTCGCAGTGGGAGGGTTATCCACCAACCCGAAAGGTACATGTTCGTGGGAGAGTGTTCTGACATGATCTCGGAAAAGGGACTGGATGATACCGATCCCTGGACATATGATGAGGCGGTATCGGATAAAGATGCAGACAAATGGCTGATCGCCATGGATTACGAAATAGAATCCATTAAGGCTATGGATGTATACCAGAAAACTAATTTGCCAGATGGTTGTCGAGCCATAGGGTGCAAATGGGTATACAAAAGAAAGAAAGGAGCGAATGGTGAAATTACAGCTTTCAAAGCAAGGCTGGTGGCGAAGGGTTATAGTCAGAAAGAAGGTGTAGACTATGACGAGACCTTCTCACCGGTAGCCGTGCTTAAGTCCATTCGTATACTCCTAGCCATAGCAGCACATAAGGACCTAGAAATCTGGCAGATGGATGTCAAAACTGCATTTCTAAACGGGTACCTTGAAGAAGGTAGGGACATCTATATGCAACAACCAGAAGGTTATGTGCAGAAGGGCGATGAACATTTGGTCTGGAAGCTAAGGAAGTCGCTGTATGGACTAAAACAAGCTTCACGATCATGGAATCTGCGTTTTGATGAAGTGATTAAATCCTATGGATTTTCACAATGCTCAAACGAGAGTTGCGTGTACCGTCTATGTGTCAGCGGAAGCGTGGTGTTCCTTGCACTTTATGCAGATGATATTCTCCTATTTGGCGACAATGTGGAAGTATTGTCGGGCATAAAGGGGTGGTTATCCGAGCAGTTTTATATGAAGGACCTTGGGGAGGCAGGATACATCCTTTGGGTAAAAGTATTGCGGGAGCGCAATAAGAGGATGCTGACCTTGTCTCAATGATCATATGTGGATACTGTGATTACCCGTTTCAGCATGCAAACTGCCAAGAAAGGTCTGTTACCCTTCGGATATGGCATATATCTTTCCAAAGATCAGTGTCTTGTGACATAAAGGGAGAAAGATGAAATGAGGAACGTGTCGTATGCATCGGCCGTGGGGAGCCTCATGTATGCAATGCCATGTACGAGGCTAGATATCTGCTTTGTTGTAGGCATGCTAGCGAGATACCAGTCTAACCCTGGACAGGCGCATTGGACCGCAGTAAAGCACATACTCAAATACTTGAAAAGGACTAGAGACTATTGTCTCGTCTATCAGTGTGAGGAATTGTGCCCTGTGGGTTATACTGATTCGGATTTCCAGGCAGACCGAGACGAAAAGAAGTCCACCTCTGGCTATGTGTTTACATTGGGAGGTGGGGCCGTATCATGGAGGAGTGCAAAGTAGAAGTGCATTGCGGACTCCACCATGGAAGCAGAGTATGTGGCAGCTTCTGAAGCTTCGAAAGAAGCGGTATGGTTTTGAAACTTCCTTCTGGAGTGGGACGTGATTCCTAAGCTGCCAAGACAATCACGATATACTGTGATAATTCGGGAGCTGTGGCTAATTCAAAGGAACCACGAACTCGCAGAGCAACAAAACACATTGAAAGGAAGTACCATATTATACGAGAAATCGTAGCAAGGGGTAATGTGCTAGTAGAGAAGATAGATACGAGAAATAATCTAGTGGATCCATTCACAAAGGCTCTGCCTCAGAAGGTCTACGAGATGCATGTACGTAACCTTGGGCTGAGGGCAAAGCTATCCACGTAGAATGTTTGATGTAATAGCTAGATTAGTTTAGACGCGTTATACTCTGGAAAGCATCTGTATAATGCTTTGAGTATAAGTGGGAGATTGACGAATTTATATAGTGAAAGCATTATGATTGGTATATTATGTGCTAGGTTGATTGGTTAATATATTGGGAATCATAAATGTTGTATGTTCATCTCCTGTCTATATTAACAAACATGTGTCGCAAACGCAATTATCCTCTTATATCGTCGATAGGGAGATCATACGGTGTGTAGAAGATCATGGAAGATCGTATGGATCGTTTGACCTAGCGAGATATAAATAGTTATCATAGCTGAGACAGTTCCAGGATAAACTGTCGGTGTTGGCTGTAGCATACGAAGTAATAAGCATCTTATCTTGGATGGCTTGGTATGCTGGTGTGGGGCACACGTTGATAAGGACCTAATTCGAGATCAATTCTTTTATATGACATTAAAAGAATCTAAATCTCTATGGCTTGATGAGATCCTAAGCCTAAATGAAGGTACAGAAGTATATGCTGATTGTGTATTACTTTGAGTTGTAGTGAAAGGCTCTAGTTGAGCTTGTAAATCTGTATCTTAGATAATAGCAGTTTGTGCATGAATGTCTGGTACTGGAACTAGGTAACCACATCCAGTATACGATGGTGACATTCCCTGAACAGCTCAAAAGGTTCGTTATGCTAAGTCCTGCAGGCTGTTAACTTCAAGCATAAGTGAAAAGGTATGACTGGATTGATTCAGGAATATAAGATGTTAATTAATTAAATAGCTTGTCAGAGCTTAAATTAATTATCGAATGTTTGTAACCTTAAATATGGGGATATACCGAGCCCATGCAACCCGTACCTCAAAATGTGGTAGCAAATAGGTAGGACAGTATTGATTCTCTGGTGGAATGAATCAATTTTGATTAATAATTATATTCTGGGTTGAATATGGGAATTAATTAATTGATAGGCCTTATTTGCTATTTGCATTTTGGTCCCATGTATGGCCCATCAAACTCAAGCCCAATAGGAGTCCAGTATTTTCCTATAAATAGACCTCAGTTCCTCAGATCTCAATACACCCACAAGATCATAAGTTGCACACAGCAAACCAGGTTTTGGGAGCTGTGGTGATCGACTAAGATCTGAGAACGAGGAGGAAATTTTGCTTCTCAACCAGGCAAGGGATCTGATAGAGAATTTTCACCAGATTTTCAGATCGAGTTGGGATACAGATCAGAAGATCAAATCAGGAGGATTTTTCTTCTTCTCTCTCTCTCCTTGTTTTCGAAAATATTATTATTATTTTAATAGATTTATTTCCTCAATCAGTTAGGAAATTAAATCTTTGTGCGTGGGAAAGATCAAAGGGAATCTCCGCGCACGCGTTCTTCAGGTTTCATCAATCCAGGTATTCCGCATAAACCTTCTTGTGCATAATAATATAGGAGCATGCTAGGATTGTTCATAGGCATAGCAATTTATTTTTAATATTCCAATTAACGATCCTTGGCAAACGGACTTCGTGATTCAGTTCACCAATCCCTTCACAGATATATGAGCACATGTAAGACACTCCACCATAACAAGTTAAAGTAACAGTCAACCCATGTGTGTCCCTTAGCCTTCAATAGACTTTAGATCCAACCATGTTATCGAGATCTTTACTCATTCATATGTCAAGTAGAATGGTTCATCTCACTGTTGATCCAATCAATACATTGAGATGTACCGATCACACAAAGCAGTTAAGATAAACCACTTATGGACTTGTGTGCCGCAACCCAAACCGATAGCCATACCAAACACTATCTTAGTTTTGATAACTATTTATATATCGCTAGGCCGAACGTTCTATACGATCTTCTTTGATATCTTACACTACGTATAATCTCCCTATCGAAGAGATAACTGGATGTGTTTGTTCGCATTGTATGATTGTTATTTCAGACAAGAGTTGTTTATTGCAAGTCATTAATGATTACAAGTATATCAAAAGTAACATTTCCTAATAAACCAATCATAATGCTTTTATGTATACAATTAAAACACCTTTAATGTTGAAACTGAAAACTGACATTTCCAAAGTCAGTTTTAAGTTTATGTCATACTTAAGGTAAACTCTGCTTCCAGAAACTGAGTTTCTACCCATACTACGTTTCAAGCACGAACACTTGTCTTCAGTACATCAATTTTCTTGGGTTCTTCTCTTCATGTTCAGAAACTTGGTTCTTAACTTTTTGAGCTTTGTCTTCTGATTCTAGGAATTTCCTCCGTAGAGACTTAGTCTTTGTTCACTCGATCTTAGGCTCAGTTTCTAGTCTATTGCAACTAAATTAATCATATACAAGGATTACATTTATAAACTCTAGAAACTTAATACTGAAGTACGTTTTGACACATGAAAACATTAATCTAGGAGGTGAACTGAACTCAGTTCCTAACAAATAGGTGCATGCTATGATTTTTTATAGGAATAGCATTATATTGAAAATATCCAATAATCGGGGCCTCGGTAAATCGGATTATGCAATTCATTTTACAAGTAAAAATACCTTCAATTAGTATCAAAGCCAGGTTCCAATTATTAGCTCTGACTGTGAAATAATATTGCAAATTGCATTACATGATTATTTTTATTGATTGCAATGGATGAATGGTCATAGCTTCTAAGGCTAATCCGTCTTTTTATAAAGATTCGATTTATTTTTCCCACCATATAAATCTTTGGTTAGATTTAAATTCAATTAATTTAGTAAGACATTTTAACTTTTTGAATTCAATTATAAAAACCTAAAAAATCAAAATGAAGTAACGAAGAATGAGAAGACGAGGAGCAAAGTCAAAAACACAACACAACTGAACCACCCAAGGTTGTGCAGTCAAAAAAAGAAATAACCCGCACATGACGAGGGCGGCGACCGATTGGTAGTGCATGGAAGTGACCTGCGCGCCGCACAGTCAAACCCTAGGTACTCACAAGTGCGCATTGTAGCAAAGATGCAACTCTGCAAGCGAGCACCCCGTCTCTCTTTTCACACGATGGCAGCGTCTCACGACCGACGAAGGCAAAACTAGCAAACCTGGGCAATAGGGTAGGGAGTAGCAATGGTGCTCATTATGGATCCTTAGAGTTTGCGCACGAGGAAGCACATAACAAGCAGTCGTGCTATCGGCACGAGATCGCAACAATTAGGTTCATTACAAGGTCGGGCGAGGATGGAAACACCAGTGACAAGGCAAGCAACAAGGATCCTTGGCAGTGGGGGCATTAACACATCCACGCATAGCAAGATTGCACCTTTTCAGGACATAGGTTGCGCTAGTTTCTTAATAGTGATCGGTTACCAAGCTGTGCCACCAATGTAGCAGCTGCATGCAATAGAATCCTTTTGTTCGTACGAGGGGGTTGCACATAGGTGATATGTTGTGCATCTTGCGGGCTGCTCCTCTGGCGATGGCAGTTGGTGATGGGCTCCACGAAGACATGCAACGATGATCATTGCTGCGTGCAACACTTGGACGATGTCCATGGTGTGGGCAACAATCATGAGTGCGTTGCACCGCTAGTTGTGTTATTCTGGTGGTTGCGTACGACGGCGACCAACAGTTCACGAATGGTGGTCAGCATGGATACTATTTGTTGGGCCATGTATATACAAACTGGGCTTATGGTTTGTACGCAATTTTAGTTGTCCATTTTCATAACCTTACTGTATTGGAGGCCCACATTTCTAGAAAAATTATCACATTTCAAATGAGGTAGTGG
Organism: Plectranthus barbatus; assembly: GCA_026898455.1. Classification (NCBI taxonomy): domain Eukaryota; kingdom Viridiplantae; phylum Streptophyta; class Magnoliopsida; order Lamiales; family Lamiaceae; genus Plectranthus; species Plectranthus barbatus. The sequence goes on along the minus strand of JAPKLW010000350.1, from coordinate 73,018 downwards.
GAGCCCAATTGAAGAATTGTAATTAAGTCTCAACTTGTAATAGTTAGAATTTTATTATCCTTTAATTTTATCATGGGACCACGAGGAATCTATTATTTTTTTATGTGTTCTTGTATGAAATAATTGATTTTTTATGTGCGCACCAACGAAGCAAATGTAGATTTATTTATTTATAATTATTAGCATGCTTATGTGATTTTTTTATTGATTAAATTATAACTATTAATTCGTAACATGCTTGGCATGATAGAATTTTAGCAATGTTATAATTTATAGCAATATGAAATAATATGTATTCAAACAATAATCAATAAATCCTTATGAATTTAATTAACTTAGAAGCATTAAGATCTGTACAAAGCGATCTCTTATTGGAAGTTGATTATTCCATTAGTAAGAGTGTACATGTCTAGCTTACTTATTTTATAATTCATAAGTCAAGCTTAGAGGCATAAGGAAACAGAGGACTTTATGTGGTAGATTGGTAGAGTTGTCATGCCAATTCATGCTTTGTTTTCACTAGTTCAAGAGAATGAAACTCATTGTGGCACAAAAGGCTAAGCCATCTAAATTTCAATACGATCAATCACATAGCCAAGCATAAGTTTATAGAAGGTCTACCCAAGGTTGTCTTCAAGAAAGAAGACATTTGTTGAGCATGCAAACTGAGAAAGCAAACCAAGGTATCCTTCAAGAGTAAGTCACTTACTGCAAGTATAGAGGGAGTTTTGGAACTTAAAAAAATTGACTTGTTTGGACCAGTTACTCCACCCACAATTGGAGGAAAAAGATATACCCTTATAGTTGTGGATGACTACTCATCATATACAATGGTTAAAATTTCAAGACATAGGAAGAAGTGATGATGATACTTACGGAACTAGTCATGCTCGTCCTAAATGAAAGAGTAGTCACAATCAAAAGGATCAGATCATACAATAGCACCGAGTTCTGCATTGGGTCACTGATGAACTTCTATGCTAAAGTGAGAATTGGGCATGAGAAAGCAGCGGAAGACTAAATAAATAAATTGGGCACTGGGCCACTGATGAACTTCTCTCAAAACTTGTTGGTCCCTAATCAGAGTCGTTGTTAAAGCAGCAGAAGACTAACTCAACAAATGCAGCGGAATGATTCAAGTATCTTGCACTTAGTTTCTTCACAAATATTTTGCTCGAGGATGGAGTTAATATTGTTTCAGATATACTCTAGCTACTTGTGGTTGCTAGGTTTTAAATCTACAAGCAGAAACATTAAAACAGTAACGAAAGACACAAGATTTATAGTGGTTCAATCTTCAAGATCTACGTCCCCTCCTCAGTCGAACACTATAAATTTCATTAAAAAGATATATCAAAGTACAAGGAATCGCCGGTCACTTGTAGCAGGTGGTGAGCTTTCGAGCCAGCTACTACAAAGCTATCCTTCGTTACTTCTATCTTTCGGCAACTGTGGCTAAGTCAAGGGCGAGACCTTCGTAAAACTGAACCCTGCTACAATGGAAGCTTTATAGTTCATTCCTGAACTCTCATGGGGGTTTTGGATGCTTCCTATGATGAAAGTTATCCCAATGATTGATCCTTCAATAATGTCAAGGAATCTCCTCTTGAATGCAGTGTTAGATATTCAATGTTTGACACTTGCTGTTGAGAGCATTGAGATTCTTCTTATTTCTTTAATGAGCTCTCAACCGAGTACTCTTTTTGCTTTGTGTTCGTTTGTAAAAAGTATCTCTCAAAAAATAGTTGTTACTCGTAATCGTGGGGGCAGAGGGGGTTCTCTCTTTTTAGGAGTTATCTTTTATATCTGGAGATTCAAACTTTGATTCTCCAAACCCGTTAGACACATTGTCTCCTTTGTCCAAAATAGCTACTTGCTTTTTCGTCCTTTTCTGGCATGGTACAGTGCCTTTTTACCTACTTCGGGAAGGCTATTCATCCTTGGTTGTACCTTTTGTCAAAACAGTAGTCTTAGCAGTCGTTGCTGGATATTTCCTTGCTTAGCATTCTCTCGGAGAATGCTGGGAACAATCTGCTAAGTACTTCGACCTTTTGACTGCTGAGCTCTTCTAGAAGTCAGCTTTGTATCCAACTGCTGACTCCTCAGTAATTGCGTATTCAGCACTTGGGTCTTGGTTCCTTATTGCTATTGCTTCTAGCAAATCTTCTGAGTATTAGCGAATGCTGAGTCCTTCGGCATTCTGCTATCTCTTTTCTTCTGATTGCTAAGTAAGTACTCCTAGCAGTCATTTCCTTCAGCATATGACTACTAACTCCTTCGCAATTATTCTTCTCAGCACTTGACTGCTATCTCCTTAGCAGTCATTTCTATTTGATGACTTCTCTAGCAATCTTCTTAACTGCTAAGAACGCTCCTAGCATCGAGAATTTTCAAAGTCTTCGTTTCAATTGTTGAATCCTTCAACAATCTTCTGCAAGTACTTCTAATCTATTACTACTCGAAATATTTCCTAAACAGGACTTTACACATGATTTGCAAGACTATCTAGATTTCAGCAATGATCGACCAAACGAACTAAGGTTTTGATTCAACTAAATCTTTACTATTTGATCTAAAGGGAGATTTACAACATAAATCTAGGAACAATTTCTGGAATAATTCCCAACAATCCCCCTTTTTGGTGCGATCAAAGCCTACTATGAATTGTTGAATCTAAGAAGGAAAAATTTCTGAGTTTACAAGTAATTCTAATACAAGTATCAGATATATTCTAGCAGTCTAGCTCAGAATTTAATCAACTTAGTCCTAGCATGGATTGGTTTCAAATAAATTCCCCCTCAATAAAAGCTGGGAAATATTCTCGATTAAAACACAAGTAAAATGCTTCTTAGGAATATGCTAGAGAACCTAGCACCCAATCAAACAACAATCATTTACGACCAATCACAAGACAAGTAACTCAACATCCACATGCAATTTCGTTGACTACACGGATAGTGTATATCAACTAAGTCACGCAAAAAGTCAGAAGTAGACAATGAGTGAATGTCTAAATCTGATTCAGTTTCATATATATGATTTGAGATTGTACAAGTACAATGAAACTGAAAAAGATAAAAATATTGCAAAAATCTTGCTAACATATTCAAATTTTCGCCTCAGGAGTCGGGAGCAGACTTCTTGTCATATTCATCGAATTCGCTCATAGCCATCTGCATAAATTTGTCGTAGAGTGCTTTGCTCGCTTCTCGCTCAACAGCCGCCCTCTCCAATTTCTTAGCAAGTTTTTCGTTTTCCATCTCAAGTTTCCTTAACTTGAGTTCTACCTCTTTATTCTTCAACTCTTCTTCTGTCAGCCTGCGTTCTTCTTCTTTGGCAGCTAGCTCTTCTTCTTCTTCTTTCTTCTTCTTCTCAGCTTCATCAATTCTCATCTCTTCCCCCTCTTTGATTGCAGCCAAAAAGGTAGATGAAAAGGTTTGAACACTTTGTATAAGCTTTTGCTGAGATTCGGCTACTTCCTCTTTCATAACTTCCATATTGTTCTTCACTCCAGACACACCTTCTTTGACCTCTGATACTGCTTCCCTGACTTTAGAAACTTCATTTCGTACCTCTGCCACCTCTTGTCTTACCTCAACAACCTCCATATTCAGTCGTTCATTGATGGCCATGGGAATGGTAGTGGTCAGGGCATGTTGGAGAGCATATTGGACAGTAGTATCCAGATAGGAGTGGAAATTATGAGAACTTACAGGCAGTGGATCGAATGAAGAAGTTGCTAGCACAAGCTCTCTGCCACTAGCAGTCATATGAATTTCGGTAATCGGCTCAGCATCCACAGCATCCTCTTGACACCATTCGCCTTGCGCTTCTAAGTACTGAGCTTCTGCTGCTATGCGCTCGGCCTCCAGCATTCTCCATCCCTTCTCCTCTACCTCAGCAAAGTTAACAACCTTTGCTTCATCGGCATGTGCAGCAATGTACTGAGCTTCTTCTGCAAAGTGCTCGGCCTCCACTATTCTCCAGGCTTCCTCCTGAGCCTTAGCAAGTTCGGCGGCATTAGCTTCCTCTAATTCAGCAGTTCTTGCATCTCTTGTCACTTCCAAAATATCATCTTCTAAGATATGGACAAGCATCCGCTCTTTGGTTTCAAGACGTGCGGTCAGCTATCGGCACTTGTTCTTTTCTAGCTCCTCTTTCTCTCGTGCAGCAGCCATCCTAGCCAGAAACCTCTCTTTCTTCTGAGCTTCATATTCAGCATGACGCCTTCGATATTCAGCAGCGGCTCTGGCTTGGCGCTTGGAGAGCTCAATTCGAGCATCTGAGTGACCATTAGGAGCAAAAGTGGACTTAGACAAGGATTGGGAAGTAGTGAACATGCGGTGGACTCGAATAGCTTGAAGTTTAGCAATGACTTGTTTATCTGAGAATTGCTTGGTGCTAGGCAGCTAATCGATCCAATCATTAGCCCATTGCTCTTCTTTCCTCCAGTAGTTAAGACCCTTGGTGGTTATCACCAGCATCCTCTCCTCAAAACACAGTTGATGCATGATGTAATCATACATCTTCCATCGCCACAACTCACTGGCTAACACCTTCCTTTCCTTCGTTGTCTCATCCAACTCAACATAAAAGATGTTGGCAATGTCCCTCTCGATCTCAGCTAGGAGAAACTCCTCAATCTCAGAAATTATAGGAAAGAGGTCAGAATTTACCTCTTCTTCGAGAAAGACTGGCGCACACCATTGCGCAATTCGCCTTTTCTTGAATATCTTTCCAGACAATCCAGTGAATGGGATTCTTAGCGCCTCATTGGTTCTTGTAGGAATCTTTCGGAGGAATCTGGCATCATAGACATCTTCTGATTCTCCATCGGAAACAGATTCTAAATAGCATGAGGCCAAAAACCTTCATCTGGTTCATCTTCTTGCATCGGCTCAGCAGATGAGGGAATAGCAGTGCTAGGAACCGCCTCAGCACTTAGACCCTCAGCTCTTCCAGAAATGCTACCTCCTTGCTCAACATTCAAATTTGCAGCCCCACTATCAGCAATGTGAGCCCCTTCCACAGCATTCAAATCTGGACCAGAAATTCCAACATTCACATCCTGATGTCCCTCAAGCGGAACACTACTCCTAAAGCCTTGCACAACAGCAGGCTCCCTCATGACAAAGCTTCCCTGGCATTGAGGGCGTACAGGAGCATCAAATACTCCTGCCTCCAACAGTTTGCTTAAGTCCTTGTTGGAAAAAGCATCTTGTTCTAGCAAAGGGGTGGTGGTGGGAACTTCAATGGCTTGTTTCCCTTTCTTTAGCTTAGCAGCCTCACGAGCTTCATGCTCTATTGCTAAATAATTATTTAATTATTTCTCGTATTGATGTGATTTATTATGTGTGCACTAGTAAATAATAGGAAAACATGCCTATTTGCTATAATTATTTATTTTTATAAGCATGTTGCAATTGAATTTTTGAGCATGCTTTATGTGATTTATTTTATGTTTTAAATTGTGTCTATAAATTCCGGAGTCATATTAATTTATGATTGAATTTTATATGTGACATAATTTATGGGAACATAAAATAATGTGTGCGCATGAAACCTTTAGAATTAAAAATACTAAGCTGGATTTTGGTTCCTTTCTAACCAAGATCATTATACCTCCACAAATACGACTTCTCATTGGAAGTGGGGTATCTCGAAGCGTAAACGGTCTACTAGGGTAGCTTACGTTAGGGGCCCCTCACCAGTTCCAAAGCGATGAGGTTTCAAAATAAAACACTTATTTTAAGATGAGAAGTGAGAGCCTCTAAGCAAACAGTCTACTCGGGTAGCTTGCATTGAGACAACTTTCACTGGTCTCTAAGATTAATATAAGTGGGATAACAAAGGATGTAAAGGGCATGCGGTATGGGTCCAGTACGTATGCTAAATCACTTTTTATCATCCAGAGTTAGGATTGTGGTTTATTTGGCTTAGATGTTGCCTGGAGTATAACTCATTTGTGATGTCCCTGCTCCGGATAGGTGAACACGGTCGAAAGATCTCCAATATTAATTTCTTTTGCCTAATATACCTGGCACGTTAAGAAATTAAAGGACCTATTTTGGTCTGGTTGAGCGTTTGCCGTAAACGTCTACTCAGGTAGCTTGCGGTGAATTAGCTTGGGCAATTGGAGGAAGCAAATTGCATTGTTTTATCTAAAGGTTCTATGCATATTTGTTTCAATTGTTCGTAGTATGTGGTTACTTTAATTCGCTTATTTGTTTTCAGATATGTCTATTATTGCATCGCTCATCAATTCAATCGTACACAATTCCTTGAATAGTCCGAATTTTCCTGGATGGAAAAGTGACATTGTCAAGCTCTTGGATTTATTTGGACATTTGTTTATTCTACAAACTCCCTGTCCGTGTTCGCCGACTGATACATCTTTCGATAAGGAGCGTGCACAGTATCACATGTGGATGTGGTCGAATGGCATGGCCAGACAATATATCTTGGCTGGTATGTCAGATGCACTGCATTCTCGTTAAAGTGATGTACGGCTTGCGCGTGATATTATGCAACATCTTGACGTAGCATATGGCGGACTCGATGAACATGCTAGATCCAGTCTTATCAAGGGTATTGTAAGACAGAAAATGGGTCAGAACTATTCGGTACGTGAACATGTGGAATCGCTGATCTAGCTCATAGATGAGTACACATTAATGGGTGGTCAAATTGACAATGATATCAAAATTGACTTGATACTCAACACATTATCGAAGTCATTTGATGACTTCAGAATTTCCGTTGAGAAAAACAAGAATGAGTATAATGTTCACAGTCTGCTTAAGGATCTTGTATCAACAGAAGCTTTTTAAATCTATTCTGTGAGTTACTCTGATTTGCTTCCGAGTCGAAAGAGTGATGTCAAAGAAAAGAGGAATGAAGGAAGCAGTGGGAGCAATCTTGCTTTATCAGTTCATTCTAGATTTCTTGCTAAAAGTTCTTCTAAATCGCGTCATAATGACATGAAGAAGAAGAATGGAAAAAGAGAGAACAAAGGGAAGAAAGATAACAAGAAGGACAAATGTTTCAAGTGTGGCAAGAAGGGTCACTGGAAAAAAATTGTCCAAGTTTGGTACTAAGGGACAAGGTACGTCATCTTTTGCATTGCTTGTTGAAACATGTTTAGTGTCGGTTTTCTACTCCTTAGTGGGTAGTGGTAACTGAGGTCACTAATCGTGTCTGCTACACTTTGCAGGGAATCAAGCTTAAGACTTGAAGATGGCGGGATTACCATCTCCAAGATTGATGCTGGAAGTTGCTACTTCAGCTGATGGAGATTTTACTTTGAGTTTTTGTTAAAAACTCTATTTTAATTCAAGTTTCTGAAGAGATATTGTATTGTTTTGAGAAACATATTTTTCATCTATTGGATTATCAGTTATTCAATAGAGTTTTTATATCATAATGAATAACGGTGTTTTCAGTTCCAAATACCCTAGCAGACCTTGACTCTTTCAAAAGGGAAATGATGGGTACTTCGGTTGTTAAGCTGATATAGGAAACTGATTTGTTGGAAGAAAGGTTTAAGCTAGTACTGCTTTGTGGGCTATTCCAGGTAAACGAAAAAAATGGTTACTTTGTATATCCTAGATACAAGCAAGTTGTATAGGATGAAACCATGAATCCAAATGTGAGATTGTTCTCTAACGTTTCAGAGAAGACAATTCAAATCCATAAGGAAATACCCCGTGGCATATTGAGCTTGTTGGAGTATAAAGTAAAGCAAACTTTTAAGCGAGTTTTGTCATGTACTTAATCTCCTGTAAATAACTGAAACAAACGTTATCACATTGATGCAATCTTATGATTGCATGTATTCCACTTATCTTATATTGTAGACAATGTGGTGGGTGCGTCTTCCCACTGAAGATCGCATTGTTGGGTTCCTTATAAGATATAAAACGTATTGACAACTAAGATAGTTCTGGATAATACTATCGTTTTAGGTTGTAGTATAAACTTGAGATAACTAGTCTTGGTTGTTAGTTTATGTTAGTGCGTGGTGTCGCATTGAATGGATCACGGTGAGATGTGTTCTTTTGTTCTGACTCTATGAAAAACCAAGGTCTCGGTGACTTTGATAATTCTTAACCCTAGATGTGATATTTAGATATATGCAAATGATTGTTTGTTACTTTGACTTACCATGAGTTAGAATCGAAACGATGATTCAATATACTTCGTATCTTGGGTAACAACATTATTTGTATGTGTTTATATAGTCACATTAGGGCACCGTGTCCTGGACATCCAGGTTGATGACATCCCCTTAAGGAGCTCATAAGTTTTATCGTATTAAACCCTGCAAGTGGAATTTATTCCGATACGATAATAATGTTGAGCGGGTACTACTTAAGGATTAAGATATTAATTAATTAATGCTGTCAAATTTTTTAATTAATTAATGGATGTGCGTTATCTTAAACACGGGGAATTAATTAAGTCAAATAGAAGCCCTGATTCACATCGGGATAGGATCGCAGTTGCAACATTAATTCTCTAGTGGAATGAATTAATGTTATTAGTTCAATTTATATTCTGGGCTGAATATATGTGTTTGGACTTATGGGAGGCCCAATCCTATACCTTCTAGAGATCCCTGACCTGGCCCAACTAGAAACCCTAGAAGATGCCTATAAATAGGATCTTATGGTTGAGAGAAAAACCCTAGTTGCCTAGTTGTCATTTTTCATAAGCTCATGTGTTGAGCGACGGTTAAGGATTAGTTCTCTCAAACATTGTAGATCTAGAGTTTTGGATTGGCATCTATGATACGGTGGATTGCTGTCCAGCCGGTATCCGATCGTGGTTTGTGGGACACAGGCTAGAAGATCTCCAGTGGAATCGATCTTCAGATCTGTAAAGATCAATTGGTAATTCTTGATCTCCTTGATTTAATTTAATTAAACCATGTATGTGTACGTTTGGTATCCAACATCGATCGTGGGGACGATCCGCCTTCATCGGCGTGTTCCTTCAATTGGTATCAGAGCCCCGTTCGTGGTTGTTGGCTCTGCCTGAAACGTGTAGTTGGTTTATTGTATTTTAAATCATTTAAGCATGTTGTCGATGATTTATATATTTTATATATTTTGTTGTTCCTCGTGGCTCCGATCTGTTTTTGGTTTTTGGTGCGATGGTTTATTTGCGGTTTATAATCGTTTTTCACCACGAGAAAATCCGTGGTTAGTGTAGGAAATGATGTAATTTTATTTCCTGTAATTTTTTTTATCATTTTTGTTGTAATTTGATGCGAAAAATGAGACCAAGAATCGAAGAACACGAAGAACAAACATCGACGGAAAAATGTCAAAATTGGTCGCGCAAGCCCTGTTTGCAGTTCAGCCGCGGCGCACCGGCGAGTCGGTGGTGGTGACCGGCCGTCGGGGATCGTAGCTGGGATGGCCGGGACTGTGGTAGCGCTGGCGGTCATCAAGAACGGCGAAGGGTGGCGGTGCAGCACCGGCTGCAAATCACGCACTCACCTGTGTGCGATTTCCGGCTGGTCTGCAGCCCCTCTTCGCGGCGTTCTCGACAACAGTGAGGGCCGCGTGCGGGATCGGAGATGGTTGGATCTTGAAGCCTGGTAAAAGGCGATCAAGATGATGTCGGGGGTTGGCTTGATCGGCGGCGGAGTCGACGGCAGCGTGGGCGTGAAGCATGGTGGTCGCGCGACAACTCTGGGAATTTCCAGAATTTTCGCGCGATAGTTGCGCGGGCCTGTTTTCTTCGCTCGATCGGCGGCGATCCCGGCATGGATCGCCGGTGCCGGCTGCTGGAAATGGTAGACCTTGCTTCAGACTTCAATGCCCAATGGCTGATTGGCGTTGATGGCGGTGGAATTAGCGGCAATCACCGCGTGAAAATAGCTGCACGCAAGAATCTCGCGATTCTGTCTGCGTGTGAGCTGATTTCGTGCATTGATTAGAGGCTATTTTGGGTCGTATCCACAATTCCAACGACATGATCTGACTTTCCATACTTAGGGCTTCAGTTCCCAGTAGGTTTGGGAGGTTGATGATCAATTATGATGGCACAATGGGCCGATGAAGTTGGCCCAGTCGCCATAAAACCCTAATTTTCTGGGTTGACAGCATGTAGGTGGACGTTTTTTCGTGGTCATTTGGAGGCTTTTCATTTATGGATTTCCAGTACCAATGACATGGAATTGTAGTCCAAACCTAGGGCTTTAAGGCCCAGTAGGTTACCGGCATGATTGTCATTTGAATCGATGGGAACGGAGGCGAGAAAAGTGCCCTGTGCACTTGTTTTTCGCCCAGGCTGCTCAACTAACCATTTTCTTCGGCCAATTGGCGGCGATTCAAGCGTGAATCTCCGGTGCCGTTGGTTAGAGATGGAAGTCCAAACTTTGGTCTTCAAAGCCCATTAAGTTTCGGCCGTTGACTGTCCGTCGTTTGGTAGCAACGGTGGCTCGAAAAAAGCTATTTGCAGTATATTCAAAAGCCCAAATTTGAATTGTTCAAGGCCTGGATCCAATTCAAAGACCCATTTGAAGAGTTGTATATCAAATATTCATGTAATAGAATAGGTAGATATGCAGGTACACATCTTGGGGCCACGAGGACATTTTATTTGTTCTTGCATGATGTGTGTTTAATTTTCTAAGCATGTCGTATGTTTTACATGTTAGGAGCATGCTAGGATTTATTTAATTCTTTATTGCATGCTGTTAAAAACCTTCAACTTAAAATGACTAAGTGAGTTGAAATAAATAATAATTAATTTATTTAGGTCTCCACAATTGGTCTTATAAGTGATTGTGTGTGTTGTTCGCTTGACCCTGGGCGTCACCCCCCAACGTATACAACATTCACTGGTTCACTGGACAAGACTTCTAATAAAAATGAATTTTATCTTTAAATGAAGTGTGTGTCACTCGCGTGACCCTGGGCGTCACCCCCCAACGGATGTGTCATACATGGTTCATTGGTAAAGATTTAATTCAAGATAACTTTTAAGAAATTCTTTGCAAGTGATGTAAAGTCCTAACGGTAAGGTCATCAACTGTAAAATGATTTTCTTTTTCAGTTAAATTGTGGTCATCACTTAGATGTGAATTTCTATATAACTCCCCACCGGAGTCCCTGTTTTAATTCACATGGCCTGTTAAATGGTCTGACTATTAATTCCATTCGTCATAAAGTAGAGGTTGACGTGATATTGGAATTAAAGATAGTTTGTCTGGTCAATGGATATGTGTGTAAACGTCCACCCACCGTGGCTTGCATATATATTTGTTGGGCTGTTGGAGGTTGCATTAAACATTGGTTTTGAAGGTTTCCATGTTTTATGCTTCAATTAATGTGATTTAAATGCTTACGTGTTTGCATTTAATTTATTTCAATGATCATCATGTCGTTTAATCTGCGTATGACTGTTCTCTATCATAACAAGCTTATTGGTCCAATTTGTTTGGACTGGAAATAAATCTAGATATAGTACTGGTTGCTAAAGAGTACATATTTGTACTCAAGACACCTACTCGAGATCTCTTGAACTCTTACTTCCACTTGAAAGTAATCATGGGTAATAAATAGTACTCTGTTGCTGATTTTCTTACTGGCTTGATTATAGTGGAGGATCTCGCGGGTAAGTGATCACTGGCTCTGGTTTCTTTTGAAGCATCATCTTCTTTGTGTAATGACGGTTAGAAGAAGAAGTCACAAAAGAAAAAGAACAGTTGGAGTAGTGGGAGCAAATAAGTAATACTTTCTAGTCGTATGACACTTTTTGGTGGTGTCATGAAACTTAAGGGAAAGTGTTGCTGATGCAACCAGTCTGGGCATTATAGATATAATTGTCCCCTCTTAAGGAAAGTCATGTTTGTTTTTCTCTGCATGGTTTCATGCAAACAAAACAACTAATGAAGACGAGATTACCATATGCTTGGTAAATACTACTAGAGTGGTGGTTGTTGCAGTGGGAGATATGCACTTAATCCTTCTCGGATTGTGTTATAGCATTAAAGGACGTTTTAAACATGCCTAGTCTTCGAAAGAATTTATTTTCAGTTTCGAAACTGTTTCTGGATGAATATTCTGTTATTTTTAATAACGATGATGTTATTATGAGAAATAACTCTTTTATCCATTCTGGCATATTGGAAAACTCCTTATATACTATTACTTGTGTATATCGTTCTGCAACTGAAACTTATGCATATTCATCGTTTAAAAGAATAGTTTCTTCTATGTTGAATCAAACATATATTTGGCATCTAAAACCGGGTCATGCTAATCTTACTAGGATCCATAGACTGATAAGTCGTGGATCATTGGAATCTCTCCAAGTTGATCCATTCTCAGTCTGCGAATCCTAATTGGAGAGTAAGATGACATTTAGGTCTTTTTAAGGCTATGGGTTTAAAGTCAATGATATGTTGAAAATGATTCAATCTGATTTTTGTGGGCCTATGTCTATTCAAGCAAGAGGTGGTCTTGAGTATTTCGTGACTTTCACGAATGATTACTCAAGGTTTGGATATATTTACTTGATCCACCACATGTCTGAATGCTTCGACAAGTTCAAAGAATTTAAGACTGTATTGGTGAATCAAAAAGGTAAAAGTATCAAGTCACTACGATTTTATTGTAGTTTCTAAATACCTCAGTGCTGAATTTAGGCAATACTTATTGGATAAAGAGATTACATCTCAACTATCTACGCCTGATTTTCCACAACAAGTTGGCGTAGAAGATAGGAGAAACATAATTTTTTTTCGGAGATGGTGAGGTCGATGATGAGTTATGCCACTTTGCCTATTTTGTTTTAGGGTTATGCCTTGGAAACAACGGTGTACATTCTAAACTTAGTACCTTCTAAATCGATTATAAACACTCCAATAGAATTGTGGACTGGGTGAAAGCCTAGTTTTAAACCATATTCTGGTTTGAGGTTGCCCAACATAAGTGTTGGATAAAGAAATTGATAAGTTGGCACCTAGAATGGATGTACGGTTGTTTATAGGATATCCTAAGAGTACGAAAGGCGGTTACTTTTAAATTCCTAAAGAATCAGAGGGTGGTGGCTAATACCAATGTCCGATTCTTGGAGGAGGACTTTATAAATGAGCATAAATCCAAGAGTAAGATCATTCTTAATGAGTAGAGAGGAGATAATGGTACATCGAGTGTACTAAGTGTTATACCACAAAAGACTGCACAACGTGTTGACTCTGGTGTATCTACACATATACTGCCTTGTTGTAGTGGGAGAGTTGTTCAATCTAATCGTTTCGTGTGGGAGAGTCTTCGGACTTGGTCCACATTGGTGAACATGAAGCGAACGATCCCTGAACGGACAAAGAGGCAGTTCAAGATGTAGATGCAATGTCTTAGCATAAGTCTGTAGATTCTGATATTGAATCTATAGATGCTATGGATGGGTACGACCTTCAGACCTTCCTAAAGGCAATATAGCCATTAGGTGTAAATGGGTCTATAGGTGTAAGAGAGGATCTGACGGAAAGGTCATCACCTTTATATTATGGTTGGTGGCAAAGGGATTCACTCAAAAAGAGAGAATCGTTTGTGATGATAATTTCTCACCTATATCCATGCTGAAGTCGATCTGCAATCTCTTATCCATAGCAGATTACATGGAGTTTGAGGTTTGGCAAATAGATGTTATGACAGTTTTCCTTAATGGAAATCTTGATGAAGACATTTATATGCGGTAACCTGAAGGTTATGTAATGAAATTCTAAGAGCATCTAGTTTCGAAGTTAAACAAGTCTCTTTATGGACTTATACAAACTTCTAGATCTTAGAACATTCATATTTACGAGGTAATCAAATCCTTTGATTTGAAAAATGTCAAGATGAAAGTTGTGTGTACAAAAATGAGCAATGGAAACGTGGTGGTATTCTTAGTACTGTACGTGGACAATATCTTCTTATTGGCAACAACTTGAGGGTATTGTCGGACGTATAGATGTGGCTGTCAAAATAGTAACAGATGAAGGATTTTGGAAATGCTATGTACATTCTTGGTATTAAGATCATTCATGATCAAAATAAGAGAATGTTGCATTTGTACCAAGCTTCCTACATCAACACTGTTATTGCCCTGTATAGTATACAAAACTCTAAGAAAGGATTTTTACCTTTGTGGCAAGGAGTTCCTCTGTCTAAGGACATGCGTCCTTAAACACCAGACAAGATGGAGGAGATAGCTAAGATTCCTTATGCTTCGGCAATAGGAAGCCTTATGTATGTTATGTTCTGTACTAGACATGATATCTACTGTGCAGTTGGCATGGTGGCAAGATATCAATCTAACCCGGGTCTGGGGCACTCGACTGCGGAAAAATATGTTCTCAAGTATTTGAAAAGAACTCGAGATTATATGTTGGTTTACCTATTAGACAGTCTTACCCCTTAGGGTTAATCAGATTCAGATTTTTAAGCTGATCAAGATATGAGAAAGTTAACCTCGGGTTATGTGTTTACCTTGGGAGGCGGAGCCTATTACATGGCTCCCTCGGAGGGTGCCAAAGAAGCTTTCTGGCTTAGAAGCTTCTTGTTGGACTTGGGGGTGATTACAAGTATGCCTAAGTGTATCACAATTTGTTGTGACAACACTAATGCAGTAAACTCGAAAGAACCTAGAGTCCATGTGGCAAGTAAATACATAGAGAGACAGTACCACATTTTACGAGAGATCGTAAAGAGAGGTGACGTGTGATAAACTCGTTTTTCTACTCTCTTATCGCATTGTTTTTCTTTTCTTTTATGCATTTTACTACGTTTTCATGAATAAACTGAGCATAAGTATATATTAGAGGGTGTTATGCTTGTCATGGTAAGATTTCGCAGGTTTTAGGCCAAATCCAATGGAGAACCCGTACCGAAAGCAGCAGATGTTCAAAGAAACAGTCACAAATTCTTCCACCGCTGGAATCTGAGCTAATAGAGCATTGCATTTAAAACATCTTTGAGTTAGCTTTCCAATGCAACTGGAATCGGATCAATTGGAGTTCGGATGCGAAAGTTATGGTCAAAACCGTGAGACTGCGCAGAAGGGTCGGAAGTGGCGAAAACGTCTCTGTTTCGACCGAAATCAAAGCCATCTCGACCGAGCTGAATCCTCCATCTCGGCCTTGGCAGGGGCCATCTCGGCCGAGACAGATTGTTTTGGCGATATTTTGTGAGATTTTCATATATTTTGGGCGAGAATTGCTTGGGGAACAAGATATACATCAATTTGGAAGCAATCAATCATATCTTTTGAAGATCGAGAGATGAAAATTGGATTAGGTTTTAGTTATTGATTGAAGGACCGAAAGGTGAAAATCGATAATAGGAAGTAAGAGTTTAATACTTTTGATTATCTGTCCGACCAAGAAGATTTCAATTGTAGGAAAATCTAGATCTTTATAAAATTGATTAATTGGTGTATTTTGAGACCGAGAGGAGATAGATCACTAATTAGTAATTTAGGTTTTAATTGCCCGACCAAAGAATTAACTCCACAATAAAAGGTTTTCCACCAAAATTGTGTTTTATGGGTTTGAATATTTAATTCTTGCAAGTTGATCAGATTGGTAGATTTCCCTGGAATCTGTGCTTTTTTTATTTGAATTTCCCTCTTTAATTATTTCTTTTGAAAAACCAAAAACCTCAAATTGGATTTGCCCAAACAAGAGTTTTAAAAACTATATTCCGTATTTGATTTCCCTTCGTTGTACTATCCCTGTGGATTCGACAACCTTCGGGTTTTATAAATGTATTTGCCCTTTGCTATAATTTGTATGCAGATTTAGCATCGATCAAATTGGCACCGTTGCCGGGGATAGTCAGATGGCGAGTCATTACTGGAAAGTTGAAGAACTTATGGATTGGGTTGTACTCTTCCTTTTTATTTTCGAGTTAGTATTATTTTTCTTTGTTTTAGGGTCTGTCGCTGTGTTTTCCATTCGCGTGAGTTTTTCTGAGTCGCGTCTGACTCGGCCGAGGAGAGTCCCACCATGGTCGAGACGAATTCTCCATCCCGGCCGAGTTAAGTCACAAACCGGCCGAGACGAAAACTTCCATCCCGATCCAGATACGTATTATCACGGCCAGGACAGCCTAATCTTTTCCTCATTTTCTGTGCAGGTGCATGAACACGCGAAACAAAGGAAAGGCACTTGAACCTTTCATACCAGAAATCGAAGCAACTTGCAGGAACATCAGAAAGAAAGGAAAAAGACTGAACTTCGAGATGGAAGCAAATCAAGAAGCCCCTCTGCAGAACATGACACCGGAGGAGCAGAGACAATTTGTGAACGAAGTCCAGCAACTGAGGGCGCAATTTCTTGCAGCTCAAGCTACCCAAGCAGAGCAAGCTGCAAGACTGGCGGAGCTGAATGAAAAACAAGTAGTGGTCCCACAGAGGTCTATTCTAGACCAATTTTTACCACAGCAAGAGGAAGCAGGATTCAAGGTTGGCATTAACGCCAACAATTTTGAGCTACGCACAGGGCTGATACAGATGGTGCAACAGAACCAGTTTGGGGGGAGTGCAGTGGAAGATCCATACGCCCACCTCAACTTGTTCATCGAGGTGTGCGATACGATAAAGCAGAATGGAGTCCCCCAAGACGTCATCAGGATGAGACTGTTCTCGTTCTCACTCAGAGACGAGGCGCGGTCTTGGTATGCTGAGCTTGATAAAAGCCAAATTGGGACATTGGAGGAGCAGCGAGCAGCATTCCTCACCAACTACTTCCCACCGAGCCTGTTGCTGAAAAGGAAAGCTGCCATCACCACATTCAAGCAGCTCTATGATGAGTCACTGCATGAAGCCTGGAAGAGGTACAAGGAACTCCTGCGACTCTGCCCTGGACATGGAATTGATCTCGAGATGCAGGTCTGCCACTTCTATGAAGGTCTGAATCCTCACATGAAGGAATTGGTGGATGCATCTGCTGGCGGGATCTTGATGAAGAAAAGTGGAGCAGAAAGTATAAGGCTTCTAGCAGACATGGCACTGAACAGCCACCAATGGCCTACTGAGAGACAGATTCCAGTCAAAGCAGTGGAAGCCAAGCCGGAGTTCGATGTGGTCGCAGAGGTGAAGAAGCTCCGAGAGGAAATTAAGAAGTTGGGGACTACAAAGGTTGCTGCCAATACTACTGAGCCATGCATGGCAATTGTACCGGTGGAGGCTGACTACATCAACCGAGGAGCTAGCAGTTCTTCTGGAACCGCAGGAACGGAGGTAAACTAAATTGGGGGTGGTTATCACAATAACTACCGAGGTAATCAGGGGTATCATTATAACCATGGGCGATCTCACCCTGGTTTTTCTTATGCTAACCCCACTGCTACAGAGCACCCTCCCCCTGATTTTGATGTACGTACTGGAGGCGAAATTGTGGGGAGAAAGAAGTCTGTCCTGGAGGAAACACTTGAGAAATTCATAAAGAGCTCAGACAACAGATTCGGCAAGGTGGAGAATGAGGTGAAAGGGATGGCCAATCACATGCAACTGATGACAAAGCATCTGCAGATGATGGACACCGAGTTGAGTCAGATTTTCGCTACCTTGGGAAATCAGCATAAGCCGGGCCAACTTCCAAGCATGACAGAGACAAATCCAGCAAAGGCAAAGCCAGTAAATGCCATCTCGCTGCGATCCGGAAAGAAGTATGAAGGCCCGAGCAACCCGAAAAGAGAAGAAGTTGAAACAGGGGAGGAGAACCCCGAGCTGAACACCTCTGTTTTGACCGAGATGAAGGACATCCCGGCCGAGATAAAGAGGAGCAGGACGGCCGACACGGAATCTAGCCCGGCCGAGACAGAAGATGCGAGCCCGGCCGAGACAAGCCAGACACGGTCGAGGCAAATGACATGCAGCACGGCCAAGACAGCCGGATCTCGGTCAAAATAGAAGGCCAAGCAAACTGAGAAGGAAAAAGAGAAAGAGAGAAGAAATGAGCCGGTTGCTCCCATGCCCTTTCCACAGAGATTCGCAAAGAAAAGGGAGGACTCTAAATTCACTAGCTTTGTTGAAAATTTAAAGAAAGTGAATATTAACATTCCTCTTATTGAAGCTCTCAGGGAAATACCCGGTTACATGAAATACCTCAGAAGACTGATGAGCGAGAAGAAGCAGTTCATGGAGAACGAGACTGTGAGGATAAATGAGGAGTATAGTCTACTATTGTAGAAGCAGATCCTCATCAAGAGGTCTGACCCAGGGTGCTTCTCGATACCTATCGAGATAGGAGGCAAGGAATTTCAGAATGTGCTTTGTGACACCGGGGCAAGTATCAACCTGATGCCCTTGTCGATCTACAAGAAGTTGGAGATAGGAGAGATGAGAGCCACTACAATAACCTTGCAGATGGCGGACCGATCTGTGTCCAAGCCAAAAGGTATTGTAGAGGATGTACTTATTAGAGTTTGTCATCTGATTTTTCCTGCAGATTTCGTTGTCCATGAGATAAAGGAAGATGCCAACACCCCCATGATTTTGGGAAGAGAGTTCCTCGACACAGCTGGTGTCTTGATCGACTGCAAGAAAGGGGAGATCACACTGAGAGCGAATGAAGAGTTTGTAACCTTCTTCATAGACAAGAGAAAGAGAAAAGGGGAGTGCAACCAGATCACTACTGCTGAAGAAGAAGAAGAAGAAGAGGAAGAAGACGATGAGACACCGGAGGAAGAAGAAGAAGCCATCCGGTGGGAACGAGGAAACGAGTCAGTGAAATCGGCAATTAAGCTGCCTCCTTCCGAGTACACCACTGTCATTCAAAACTGGAGAGTCTTCATGATAGACTAAAGGGGTCGACGAGTCTGGACTTGACCGCCTTGGTGAGCTGAGCTGAGTCGAGCCACGACGGTAAATAAGGCACTGAATGGGAGGTAACCCATTGTGTTTTTCGTTTTCTTTATTTTACTTCATATTACATTATGTTATTATGTTACTTCAATTTTATGGTCTTTTGAAAAAAAATTCCAAAATCTGTCCCGACCGAGGCAGAGATTGCCACGGCCGAGACAGAAGCTCGAGGCGTGGTACACTTCGACCGAGAAGGAGGTCGACAAGAATGCTCCACCCCGGCTGAGATGATGTTCACCACGGCCGAGATGGAGTGCCAATAGCCCAAAATCCACGCCGGTCAAAGTCTGAAGATGAAGGATAAAAAGTTGGTGTCTGAGGACAACAATCGAGGTACAGTTTCGAATTCTGAATCTGACTTTCAAACTTATTCTCTCTGACTTTCGAATAAGTTTGGGGGGATGAAGATTTAAGGGTTTTGAAACTCTTTTCTATCTTTTATCTGATTTGTTTAAATTTCTGCATGGGAATTTTTTTGAATAAGACGCGAAATTGTGGGAACTTGAGCATGTTTGAACCCTAGGACTTTGATGCGAGATAAGAATTGATTGACTTAGTTTGCGTTGATTGCGATAGTGGTTGAGTATGCCTATGAATGTGAATACCGCAGGATTACTTGTTTTGATACTTGCGTTGGCATGAGATAGATGATGATTTGATGTTTACTGTGGAAGAAAAATTGTCCTAAGTGTGAGTTTTTGAGCCTGAAATTCGATTGTGAGTGTGTCTGCAATTTTGAGTTTCTCTAGAACTTGCTCTGTTTCTTTTTCAAGACTGCTAGTGTGCACAGGTTTAGGAAGTGATTTTAGGCCATCTTTGTTTAGCCTATTTTCCCATACACTGTCCTAATTAAATGTTATCCCTAGTCAGCCTTTTTGAGCCTATGATATTTTCTTTCTTTGTCTATGAGTTGGAAATAAATAGGGGAATCAACTTTTGTCTATGAGAGTGGGTAGGGATTTGTTTGAGAAGGATAAGATATTATTACAAGGGTAAAAGCAAAAGAAAAGTTTGGGCTCTAGAGAAAAAAATAGAAAATGGAAAAGGAAAAAAAAAATGTGTTGTTGTGTTTGTTAATCCTTATAAGCTCAAATGAATATTCAAAGTTGTTTAAGAGCATAAAAGGATATGTGTGAAAAGGAAAGAAAAAAAAAAGAGAAAAAGAAATAAAAGAGTCATGGTTTTTGTTGGAAATCTAAGGAGTTGGATAGATATCAATAGATAGTGGATTGATTGATTGAGGATTACTTGATTGATTTTAGTCACTTGACCATATATTTCCCTACCTTTCACTAAAAAGCCTACGTTACAACCTTTAATAAAGTCCTTTCTGATCTTAGACTTGTGTGCACATATTTGCAGTGGAGATTTAGAATATTTGCAAGCCTATGGTAGAACTGGATTTGCATGACTTGTGTGTGATCTCATAATTATCCTAAACACTTGAGTGAATGAGCGAAACACTTCCCATGTGAGTCTTCCACAGTTTACAGATTTTCTGATTCTATTAAAAGTGTTGATGTCTTGTGGATTTTTGAGTTTGAATGTGATGAATCTTGTGAGGCATTGCACTACTCTTCTGCTTGAACTTTTGATTCTTTCTTTTGTTGATTGAGGACAATCGAGTGTTTAAGTTAGTGGGGTTTGATAAGCTCGTTTTTCTACTCTCTTATCGCATTGTTTTTCTTTTCTTTTATGCATTTTAGTACGTTTTCTTGAATAAACTGAGCATGAGTATATATTAGAGGGTGTTATGCCTGTCATGGTAAGATTTCGCAGGTTTTAGGCCAAATCCAATGGAGAACCCATACCGAAAGCAGCAGATGTTCAAAGAAACAGTCAAAAATTCTTCCACCAATGGAATCTGAGCTAATGGAGCATGGCATTTGAAAGATCTTTGAGTTAGCTTTCCAACTCAACTGGAATCAGATCAATCGGAGTTCGGATGCGAAAGTTATGGCCAAAACCGTGAGACTGCGCAGAAGGGTCGGAAGTGGCGAAAATGTCTCTGTTTCGACCGAAATCAAAGCCATCTCGAC